>CABHPQ010143530.1:0-25982 GCA_902168405.1 Peromyscus aztecus | reverse complement strand
TATATATATATATAATTTTTAAGAAGATATTTAGTGTTGATTATCCTTTCCCATATTCTTTCCTTTGCCCTGCCCTCCCAACCCTAATCCCAATTTAACCCTTCCTGTTCAATTATTACTCTTCAAGCCTTTATACCAATTTCTAATGACTTATCATACCACAGATTGATACGTCTCTCAACTCTCATCAGAGAAGTTTCTATTTGCTATAGATTATTATAGTAGTTTTAATGTTATTGGCCCCAGTAAGCTCAAAGGGAGTGGCACTATTAGGAGATATGGCTTTGTTGGAGTAGGTATGACCTTGCTTGAGGAAGTGTGTCATTGTGGGGGTGGACTTTGAGGTCTCCTATGTTCAAGCTACACCAGGTGTTTCAGTTCAATTCCTGTTGCCTGAGGGTCAATATGTAGGGACTTCTCCAGCACCATGTCTGCTGCATGCCACAATGTTGCACCATGAAAATGGACTAAACCTCTAGAAATGTAAGCCACCCCAATTAAATGTTTTTCCTTTAAGGGTTGATGTATCATGGTATCTCTTCACAGGAGTAGAGACTGTAAGACAGTGATGATCAGTACAGAAACCCAGAACTGGTCAAGGTGCAAAATAAGAGAACACAGAATCCTCAGCCGTAAATGAGACATCCCTATCACATCCCCTCCTCCCATGACTCAGAGATAACTGCAGAAGAGGGGACAGAAAGAATGTAAGAGCCAGAGGAGGTGGATGACTATAAGGAAGCAGTATCTTCCAGACACAGAAGGGCAGCTGAACACAGAACTCACAGTAGTTATGACAATATGCATAAGACCTAACTAAGCTCAAGCCAGACCAAATCCACACAGGAAGATCAAAGGAGGGCATGAAGCATCACACCGAAGGGAGGGCTATTGTCATCGATGCATGCGGAGAAAACGTTTTCTCGGAGTGTGGGCTCTGGTAAGTCAACTATGCTCCAGTAAAAGGACAAAAGTTCTGGATATATAGGTATCATAAACTGGGCTTGATAATTAGAACAAAAAGAAATAAATTTTGGTGCATAGTGAAGGAGTTATAGAATTAGAAGCAGTTAGGAGGGGTTGAATATTATCAGAACACATTGTATGGCAACCTCAAGAAACTAATAAAAAGTGAAAAAATAAAGGAGGCTTAAAAAGGGAAGAGCATAGCATGAATATCTTTGAGTCAGAAGAAAGGAAACTTACAATGCTTTCATAATATAATTCTACCTTAGGCTCACACCCCTCTGACAAACCTTTAGGTCATCTATCAAAGCATCTTGACTTTAAGTTTTCACTTAATTCTAAGAATATTAGAAATTTAATTTTCCAAATCATAGCAAGTTTCAAGTAGTGAATACAAGATTATAGCTACTTTAAGTAATCATCCAGTTCATAGATCTTTGAATGAATTGCTTCATTTTAAAATACAGTATAGTTTGCAAATTTTTATGATGTTTGAAAAGCAAAGAAAAATAAACTTTGAAAGTTATAAGTGTTTGATAATTTCAAAAAGTGTATGTACTATTCCTAAAACATTCACTTGTATAATCTCTCAAACAATTGAGAAATTGACTCTATTAAATTAACCTATGGGCATGCCAGTGTGACATTTTCTTGGTTAATTATTGATGTGGAAGGTTCCAGCCCACTGTGTACAGTATCATCCTTGGATAGGTGGTCCTGGATTGTATAAGGAAAGAATGTGAGTAAACCATGGAGAGAGAGCCAATAAACAGCTTTCCTCAATGACCTCTGATTCAGTTCCTGCTTCCAGGTTCCTGTGTTGAGTTCTTACCCTGGTTTTCTTGATGATGGACTGCAAACTGCCAACTAAATAAATCCTTTTATCCACAAGCTTCTTTTGGTCAGGATTTTAGCACAGCAACACAAGGGCAAACCAGAACAAGTAGTTTCCAATTTTAATTAGATTACTTCTTCATCCCCCAAAGTAAAGGGTGAATTAGGAACAACATTTCCTTTTAAGAAATGTATTGTCAATGATAGAATAATAAGAAATGTATTTGTCAATATTGACAAAATATTGTCAATGATATTATTAATCCAGTAAGCAATTACTTAATGTCTGAAGATGATTTGTTAAACTATTATGTTTTTTGATGATGCCTTTCATCTGGATTTAGAGCATATTCAGAAAATGATAATGATGATGGTACCCATGGCTTATAGTGATGCTTAGAAATCATCAGAAGTAGAAAAAAAATCTAATGAATAGAAAAACGAAGAGGGACTTTAGTATCTTTAAATTATAAGTGTGAGCCTATTTTTTGAGTGCATCTCTGAAGCCCATCAAGCAAAGACAGTTGTTTTTACAAATATTGATATGAAATGGGACTGAACATCTACCAAACCATATTTAAAGGAATTGGTACATTTTAAAGCTAAAAAGAACTGTGTGGAGAATGTTTTACTAAGCCACAAACTCATTTTACAGGATTATAAAATAGTCACCTCATACACATGGGTTATTTCTGTATACTTTCACTTAACAAATTTTGTTCAATTGGTGTAAGAATCATAAAATACTCTAAATCTGATTTTTACTTGTTTTGTTAACATATTATGCCTATTATATGCAGTTATAGATAGCATATGTCTCTTTCAAAATTCAAATGCTGGAAGCTAACCCTAAAGTGGCATACTTGGAAGTGAGGTTTATGGAAGGTGATGAGACTATGAGGGTACAGACTCCATAAATGGCATGAGTGCTCCTATAAAGGAAGCCTTAGGAATGCCACTGTAGCTCAGCAGTGGAGCTGTTGCTGGCATGTGCAAGGCCCTGGCTTTGATTCCCATGTCAGAATGTTTTTAAAAATTAGGTCTTTCGTCTACTCTTTCTGCTATTGCTCCCTTATCTGGAATTGTGCCTTTCTTCTACAATGCAGGCAACTGTCTGGTTACTGTATATAGTATACTTGGTGTTGGAGACCATATCTGTTACTTTGGAGCAGTTCCCAGACTTGTGTTATCCACTCTCTGGTTAAGGATCATCCTTTATTTAGCTGGTATCACAAGCTGTTATATCCAAGGCCCGGAGTAAATGGTGACTTTTCTTTTGTTTTTGCTGTTCTGTATTTACCATTTAGACAAAGTCTTTCTATGTAGTCCAGAATGGCTTAGAAGTTGAGATCATTGTGCCTCAGCCATGGGAATCATGGGCATGAGTCATTGTGACCAGCAAGATAATAGCTTGTTTATCCAGCCTATCATCTAGACACTATTACATGTGTTTAAAGAATCATCCATCTCTAAGTCATTAACTGTTCCTACTATCTTACAAGGTCCTCCATAGAAATGTCTTTCATGAACTTTTTGCTGATTTTCACCAAGTAATGCATTCCAGTATTAATGTTTCCTAGCAATTTTTCCATAGTAACCTTGTTATCTTACAATAGTTCATTTAAAAATTTCTGCTAATATGTAAGGATAATAATGACCATGTCTATCAAGAAATGGCCAGGAAATTCACAGCCTCTATTTGTGTACAATGTTTTGACAAAAACAACATCTCTGAACAACACAACGCCGTGCTCTGAAATATTGGGGGTTAGAATTTCAACACAATTCACTCTATAATACTAATCCAGTATTATTAATGGCTTGTGTTAATACATTTATTATCTCTCATGGAAGTCAGGAACTTGAACGCATACAGATCGGAGCATACAGAAAATCTCTGTACACTGAAATCTGAGATCTCTGGAGTTTGCAATTACATGTCAGTCAGAGACGCAGGCATTTAATGTCTTGGATGGGGTTAAAAGACGTTCTTTGTGATGAGTCAGTTACATGGATGCTAGTAGGAAATCTCAGTTTCTCTCCTCTGACCACAAGTTTGCTTCAATATCTTAAGGATACGGTGGATGTTTCCTGTTTTTATGTTGACTTGGGTGCTATACTTTCTCAGCAAAGGCATACTAGTCCCTATATTGTTATCTACATGCTTTTATGGGGGAAGCAAGGCCTGAAATTTCCAATCTAACGTCTTATCACCAGTGTCATTTTTATAATCTGTCTAACTTCAAAAATATTTATAAGTTTTAACTATGCTGAACTAATTTTTGAGGAGGTTTGGCCTTAGGGATGCTCCTACAAGACTCTAGAAGGCACTATTATCTGTGAATCAGAACACTGCATCCAAATAAAACATTTAAAGATGTTTATGAAATATAAGCTCATGTAGTACTGGTTGCAATCCTTTCTACGTAGTTTAACTTAGTGTCAGTGCTGTAGGTAATATTTATGTTTTTACTTTAAAAAGTAAAACTATTAATAATAGTAATAAATTAGTCTGGGTCTATGTTTAGAAAAAAATGGCATCTGAAAGTGGGCAACTTCTCCTTAACAGCAAGTAGTTCAACATTCATGTTAAATAGTCACCCTTAGGATCAAGGATATTTCTTCATGTCTTTGGGCCTTAGAGAGGTTAACACTTCAGCTGATAAAGGAAGTATTACTGGTTGATTTGCCACTGAAAAGAAGTTATTTCTTTTGAGATCTTCTCTTGGAAAATTAAAAAAAAACAACACAAATGTCCAACTTTCCTACTTATTTGTTTAAATTGCCATAGACAAGGCTTGTCCATTAGTTGTTGAGCTGACATTTTAAAACTGGAGATATTATAGATATTATAAATATCTTTAACACAAATGCAAATGTATAATGTAAACTGACAGATGATCACAGCTTGTAGTTTGTCAGTAAAATATAAATATAGAATACTGTATACTCATCAACTGTGTTTCATTTCCTGGAAGAATTCATGAGTAATTGAAGAAAGATAAAGAAAATAATCAAAGTAAGAATAAACACAGAAAAAAAAAGAAGAGAAATAAAAAAGAAAAACACAAGAAGAGATGATGGGGGAAATGAGTACAAATAAAACCAATAAAGAAATTCAAAAGACAAGACAAATGATGTCAGGATATTGTGATGACTCAGTCACAGCAGAAACAGCAAACACTGCAGGCCACAACGTGTCACAAACAGCACAGCGCAGGGGTGACGGGAACAAATGGAATATCTGCCACTGCTCTGTGAGTGACTTCATTTACTCATTCACTCAAGTTTTGAGTGTAAACAGGAACAAGCACTGAAATCTATGTGGAACTGATTGTGTACTGTTAAGAAATCAAGAAATGCTGGGCTGTGGTGGTGTACGCCTTTAATCCCAGCACTTGGGAGGCAAAGTCAGGTGGATCTCTGAGTTCTAGGCCAGCCTGGTCTACAAAGTGAGTTCCAGGACATCCAGAGAAACCCTGTCTTGAGGACTTCCCCCCAAAAAATAGAGAAACTTTCTTCTATTGAGATATATCTATATCAATTCTAGTGCAATGAGGGTCAATAACTTGGACAATAAACAAGATAAACAGATACAGAAATAATTACTGACATATTGGAAAATAGATGGATTTCTCATTTATTTTTTAAACATTTTACATTATTAAGCAGGCAAAATGAATCAAATGTCATGACTTTCAGAAAAATAATAGACTGTTGTCATGTCCCACACTATATGTAAGGTTGTGTGTGTTTAATGTTAATCTGAACCCTGTTCCAAACAAACCCACAATTTGCATCATGTGTGTCTTGTTAATGCATCTTTAGGAAACATGTCCAATAGGCTGTATCTATACATATTTTTCCCATATGCAGATTTGAAGTAAAATGCAAGAAATAGTAATTATATAAGCAAAACCAATTTTCTCACAAAAAGAGTTCACAAACTCTGTGTACCCAGAAAAGAGCCAGAACTGGCTGTGTTGGCAAGGAAAAGAAGGGCCTGTGCTGATGAAATAAACCACATTACTTAGCGCTGTTTAGTTTATGATGTAAGTGTGGGCAGATAATGTGGGTTAGAAACATTAGTGCCTCCACAGGCATATGGTAATTATACCCACATTAAAGCCCTCCTGTTAATCTCACACATACACACACACACACACACACACACACACACACACACACACACACCCATGTTTGCAGCTGATGGGGTACATGTCTCACACTGGGCTCATCAACACTTCTTTCTCTGTGTGTCTCCTACCTAGGGGGCTGGTATAGCTCCTCTCAAATGACTGCTTCCTGCAGCTCACCATATAGAAGATTACGATGTAAACACAAAGCTAGAAGAGAAGTGCACCATTTCAGAGAGGAAGCAGCTCTGGAAAACTACTGTTGCTAATCTGAAATGGGCCACCTGAGTATTAGTTTATTGTGACCAGTCCGTGACACAAAGATCCACAGCTGCACAGAGCTATCAGCCAAAACTCAAACACAAAGCAGAACATGGGCATCAGCCACTCCACAAGCTATCTTAAGTTTCTTCTGTATGCTACACTCTGAACTCTTTTAAATATGCTTTTTTAAATGTCCCCATAATGGTATAGGATATAGATAATTATTCATACTTGCAGACAAAAACTTAGAAAGAAGACATAAAAGGAATAACTTGATTCAAAGAATCAAGATTCAAATACTGGACAGTTGAGAAATTATGCTTTCTCCACTAGATTCTCAGTCATATTCAGAGGCATACAATTTTTAAAAAAAAATATGTCCTGCAGCATCCAACCCACACCATACTACAGAAGGCAAAGTAATACTCCATTAAAAAAAATTCACAAAGCCCCCATGTAGATGAAACTAAATCCTCCTCGGCTGTAGCTCACCATGTCTGAGATTTTGGGTAAGCTCATTGCATGTGTGCTCTGTGAACTCTGTTTGCATCTGGCATCCTTGTTTGCCCATGCCCTGAGTGAGTACATGGCAGCCTGATGAGAAGTCTGGCAATGATTCTCCTGCACTGCTGCCTGAGAGGACGATATCTTAATATGCTGCTTATAATACAAATAATTCTGAGCTTCACATGCTCTCACCAGTGTTTTAGGCTTTTCCTGCCTAAAGAATCATCTGAAGTCACATTTGGTGTGCTTATTTTGATGTTTGCCTTGATCCCTGTGGGGCTTAAAGAGATTAAGACCTTGTGATAGCCAGATTGTTGGCATTTAATGCTCCATTACTCAGCTTTCTGCAGGGCTCAGAGTCAGTTGGCAGCACAGTTCCCAGAAAGCAAGCCCAGCCCTGATGCTCTCCAGGAGGGAGTGTGTCAGGGTGACCTCAAAATAGGAAACATGTGCTTTCCAGGAAAGGTGATGTGGAAATGTCCATACGTTAGACATGCCTCAGTATTTTGTTTTGCCTTTGGAGAATTAAAGGCCAGATGATTCTGATGAGCACTGCCATGCACCCTCCTCAGTCCACGTGCTGGGACTACATTTTCTGGCATCGTTGGGAGACAAGTCTCTTCCATTTCTGTGTGTCACAGGAACAGAAACAGTGACTCCCTTTGTTCTGGAGTAATGTTTAGAGATGTTTGGTTAGTAGTCTTGGTGCTAACAGTCTCCTTCTAGAGCACAGAGCAGGTTTGATTATTACCCACAATGAATAAAAGTGTCTAGCTTTGCTGTTAAGATAGGCACATTATAAAAGCTGGGGTTCTGGAATCCCTGCGTTCCTCTTTGAGAACATGGCCTGATACATCTGCTGGAATAATAGCACTGTCTCATAGGAACTAGGACTCAGGAGTAGGTGAAAAACTGGTGGGGCTGCTATGAGTAACAAAATGTCTTTTGTGACTAAACAAGGAATTCTGGGTCTTCTGGTAGAATTCTACTTGACAGGCTAACTGGCAAATAGGGCAAAACCTTACACTTCCTTGGACTTAACAAAGCATTCCGTAATTGTTTTACAAAGTGCTTGTATATGTTTATGTGTATATTTTCATTCCTCTGTGAATTTATCTATGTGTATAGAATATACCTATAATATTATATGCAAACATGTTTTCAGAATAGTCTTTATAGTTTGTTTCAATAGTATGATCATCGTGATTTGAAAAGAGGGCTTAATTTTGCAGGAGCTTATTATGAAGGCAGAACTCAGAACTGCATTAGTTTTCTGTAAAGTTTTACTTATCTTTAAAGGTCCACTTATTGCCAACCACAATAGCAATAATTAGTCCCTGAAAGTTAAAGAAATGAAAACAATTGACCTTTTGTCAAAACTAGACAGCAAATAAACACACCTTTATGTTGTGTATAGGCCACATTCTGGAAGTACCCAGTCAAATACATCAGACCAAATTCTTCAGCATCTGATAGGGTACATCCAATATACATTTCAATCTCAGAGCTCTCAGCTTGGTGACCTGTGGATCTGTCTCACATCATAACCCCAAGTTTCCTCTATTAGCAACAATTTCTTCATTGACATGGGGGTAACACTAGCTTTAGCACATAGAAAGAGCCTAGGAGACAGTAGCTAGGTCCTGCTCATCTTCAGTTCATGTCATTTAAGCACATAACACTTCCAGTAATGAGGAGAATCCAGTGGTTGGCTCCAATATGCCCCACTCTGCAACCTTCCTTATTCCATACCTCAACTGCACTAGCCCATATCCACACTAACAGTACTGATTTTAATACTTGGTTGTATTTGGGGGGTTGATTTTAAAAGAAGTGTAACACTGCTGTCTTAAAATGGAGCCTTTGATCTTATGTTACTAGATTAATAAGATCTTTTCTTCAATGTAACTATGGCTCACATAATTGTGTCTACTGCATCTTTGGTTTCCTAGTTGAATAAGAGAAAATTTCATAATTACTGAAGTTAGAAATAAACTAATACAAAAAAAAATCCCTAGAGCCCTTCTCCACAGACATTAAGAAGCTCAGCAATTCTTTGTAGTCAACTATGCATTCAAAAATCTATTGCAAATATGAAAAAGTCTGTATTGTCTGTATTTGAATATGCCCTTGACCACTTAGATTTTTGAATGTGTAATTCCCAATTTATTCATAAATTATGCACATACCTTACTATATTAATATATTACAAAATATAAAACAATGCATCTGAAAAGAATTTGGAGTTGAATATTAAAGTCTTAACTTGGTAAAAATAGTGAATTCAGATAGACATGACAATTTCAGATTTCAGTGTTATCTCATCAACATTCTTATCTTGTGATGGCATTGGCAAAACAACAATCAGAGAAATAGCAGGCAGCATTACCATCTTCTGTGTTGGTTGCTTTTGCTTGCATTACTAATTTATTGTTAGCCCATGATTTCCTTATAGAGATTTTTAATGCATCAATCTATTTTAGGAGGCATAGTGATCAGAATTAGACAACAATCCATCTTTCAGATAACTATGATGTTTAGAAATACCATGAAAGCAAATGAAGATGCCACAGTCAGTCCCTCCAGTTCATAAAAGGTCACATGATATACCCAGTGTGACATCTGACAAATGGATTCATGACTGTGTGAGAACATTGTTAGTCACTGTCCAGAAGCTTATGAGAACTCTTTACAGCTCAAAATGACACTTTAATAATAATTGTACTGCTTCTCTCTTGCTATCCTGGTCTGTTTTTGTTTTTAAGTTTGTGCTGTTTCTAAAGATCTGTGTTATGAAAAGACTTATGCTTTATCATGTGTGGGACAGAGAAATACGTTGAGCTATGTAAAGGTCCTTACCATTTACAAGAAGTAAACTGGCAAGGATTTGTATCAGCTTTTGAGTGACTAGATAGTCACTTGGAAGCTACCTCTAAAATTATGGAACTAACATGTCCTACAGCTTTGAGCCAGTGAAGGGCATGCATGCATCATTGCATTTCACTGAAACAGACTACTTATTTATACATGAAGCTTACAAATAAAGCTTCTAGAAATCTGAGCTATCATAGTCATCTATCTGCAAAATGCACTACAAGTGAATTAACCTTCATCGTATACCTGGGAAATGAACTTGTTACACAATACATGTTGATGAATTAACTCATATCAGGGAAACAGATAATTCATGATTTCTGAGATGCCTTGTGATTCAGGCTTTGCCCCAGAAACTTGGAGTATATCAAGCGCACCTCTGAGTAGCATCATAACATGCATGAACTTAGTAGTTGTTGAGCAAAACTGAGCATTTCCCAGGGCACTGAAGTTCCCAGACTGTATCTCAGATGGACAATCAGTCACTGTCATATTTCATCAGGTGTGAACCATGATTAATTTGAGAAAGCCAAATTTCTGTATGGTCTGTGTCACATTCTTTGTTCCCCATTTATTTTCTTCACAATGTTGACCAACATATTCTACTTCTGTGTCAGGACCAGGGTAAGCATCTCATAATGGGTGGAGAGAATCAATACATGCAGTAGAGATGACATATTAGTGAATGAAGAGAATTGATTTGGTAAAGAGGCAAATTGTTAAATATTCATAATGGAGGCTTATTAAGTTTTATCCTCTTTGGAGGTATAGAAAATACAGAGTGCAAACCTTCAGGTAGCTCTAATTAATTTCTGTGGAGCTGCTGAGTCCCATACCCTCCAGAACCAGAAGCATGGATAACACCTATCTTCATGCTGACTACTGATAAAATAATGTCAGAAATAACCATCGGAATGCAAAATCAACACACGGAAAACAGGAATTTGAGGTGAAGTCTGTTAGAGAAATGTAACCTTTTGAGTATATTTTTCCCCTTTCAAAATGAGTGAACAGTCACGTTGTGCACAGGGTTATGTCTAGGGAATGGCCCTCTAACAGAGGCTTTCTGAGATCTCTAGTCATTTAATGCTCTTAGCTGTCCTCTACGAAACAATGTCCTAGAGAAAATGCTTCCTAAGCCACCTAAATACTTTTTTTTTTAAAGAAAGGTTTATTTGAAAATAAAATAAGGGTGCTTTTTACAGTCGCGCCTCAGTGTTGACAATGAGTGTATTCCAAGCACTGGGGCCCTGAGCCCTGGGCCTTGGTGTTTGTTGCTGACAATGAGTGTATTCTGAGCACTAGGGGCCTGAGCCCTGGGCCTCCGGGCATGCGATCTAATGCTGTTGTCAGTTGTTGCATTTATTATATGTTTACTTATAATTACATATATTTATATATTTGTGGTATCTGAAAAGTTGGTGGTGGTCCCCATGATACACAACAAATGTATTTCCAGAGAATAAAGTTTTTATCAGGATACGATTCCTGTGTACCTCACCTGACGATGTCTGGTGTTTGTACTGGTTTATTCCTAAGTATTTTGCTGCTTTAAAAAAAAAAAAGTCTGTTGTGGATTGGATTTGTACTTGATTTCTTTTTATTGGCAAAGTAGCTATTGGTATAAGGAAGCATTCATTTTTAAAGTGTGTGCTTGTATGTGTATGACTATGGGTGCCTGAGTGCCATGGCGCAAATCCGGAGGTGAGAGGAGTTAGTTCTTGCCTCGCACCACACTGAGGTGAGGGCTCTCCTTGTTTTTGCAGCACTGCCAATGTCGGACTAGCTGGCCCGCAAGCTCTAGCAGACTCCCCTCCCCTCCCCCATCACCATAGCGGCGCAGGGATTTCAGATGCCCGCCACTACCTCCAGCCTTTTACTCAAGCCACCAGGCTTACATGGTGAGCTTTACCCACGGAGCCATCCCACGACTTCAGTCTACTGAGCTTTGTGTGCTGATGTTGTGATGTCCTGCTACCTTACTAAACGTGTTAACAAACCAAATTTTTTTTTTTCTGGTGAAGCCATTGAGATCTCTTCAGTATAGGATTGTGTCATCCGAAGGACTGATGACATAACTCATTCCTCTCCTATTTGTGTATGTTTTTCACTTTTGCTTTCGCCCATTGCCCTAAGACTTCAAATACTGTACTAAATAAGAATGGAGGAGATGCACACCCTTGTCTCATTCCTGATTTTAGTGAGAGTCCGTTGAGTGTAATGTTGGCTATACAGCTCTCTCATACATACATACATACATACATACATTTAGAAAACTGCATTTATTCATTTAGTTGGAAAAATTAACTCATACAGACAAAACTTCAGTCACCTTGGAGAAAAAGACCACCTTCACATCCCATGCCATCTGTCAGAACAGGTGGCTCCTCTGGGAGCCACCCAGACATTTAGAGATATCTAAGCCACTGTGACTTAGACCCAGACACTGCGCACCAGGTGAGAAAGGCTAGGCCGCCTTCAAAGTCTCATTGCCTTAGATGTGAAACCAGATTCCTATTTACTTAGCTCAGCTCTGGAAAGGGGTACTGCATGTGAGGGGTTAAAAAGGGGGAGATGTGGCTCTATTTTATCAGAGAAAGTAAAAATGGAAATTTTTAAAAATTAATTTTTCCATTTGACTTTATTTCCAAATTCTTTCTTTCAACCACTTGCTGTGGGAATGACAAATATCGGTATTAGGGAATCCAATTATACCAAAAATGCCACGTCTAGTCTGGGGTAGATGTTCTTATTCCTGTAATATACATTATACGGCACTAATCACACACTAACTGTAAGGTAACCAGCATGAAATCACAGATCGCTTAGTGTACCGCAGCTGCGCGGAGAAAGGTTTGAACAAAAATAAAGATGGCGACGTTGTTATGCAGTCAAGTCTGAACTGGTGACTCAGAATTCTTCGCAGCTGACAGACGATAGGTTGGGCACTTCAGAAAGTAGTTACAGTCTACTAACAAAGTTGCCGTTTCTCTTTCTAGAAATAGTAAATTCTTCAACCAGTGCCTGGTGTTTCAGGTGGAATGCAGAATGGTCTGTTAAGAATCAGGATCCTGGCAAGTCGGACAGATTGGACATGGTTAGTAATCATGGTTGCCTTCTAAACACTTGTAGCAAGATGACTTCTGATTTGTAATCTCGGGCATATAAATAAACAAAAAGGCTAGCATAATAAGATTAGTAAACAACACTTGAAAATTAACTGCACCAGGGCTTTACTTGCACTAAGCTTCACAAGATGAAGCATCCAGGCTTTTTCTTCCTTCGATTCGTTTGCAGAGCAGCCCTTGTGGCCATTTCAAAGACCATCCTCACTCCATCTTTGGTCTTTGCAGAACACTCCACGTACCCGAAAGCGCCTATGATGTTTGCCAAATCTCGGCCTTGTTCAAGTTTTATCGGCTCTTGCTTCCTCTTGGCTAACTCTTGTCTTGTGTGCTTGTCATTCCGAAGATCCTTCTTGCTCCCAACCAGGATGATGGGCACGTTGGGACAGAAATGCTTGATTTCTGGAGTCCATTTCTGCGGGATGTTCCCAAAGCTATCAGGGCTGCCAATGGAGAAACACACCAGGAGCACATCAGTGTCGGGATAGGAGAGCGGCCTCAGGCGATCATAATCTTCTTGTCCAGCTGTGTCCCACAGGGCCAACTCTACCTGTTTTCCATCCACTTCGATATCGGCCACGTAGTTCTCAAACACCGTGGGCACGTAAACCTCAGGAAACTGGTCCTTGCTGAAGACGATGAGCAAGCACGTCTTTCCGCAAGCCCCATCGCCCACGATCACCAGTTTTTTCCGGATGGATGCCATTGCTTAGGATGTTTCTGGTGCTGTACAAAAGCACCCCGGGACTTCTCAGACCACAGGCCCTCAGACTACACGGATGACTGCAGAGGAGGATGCCTGTCCAGAGTCACCACCTCTGAGGCGCAGCTCAGCAGGAGGTGGTAGACTCAGGAGAGAACCAACTGAAGAAGGTGTTGGAAGGCTGGTGGTGGAGGGAGGGGGGGCACGCATGCGCATGAGTGTCCAGCTGGGCTCGAGCCTGGCAGCTCCACACACCCTCACACTTTCACAGTTCAAGAGGATTGCTCAAGAGAGATCTTCTGCCCAGAGAAAGCAAGGTACTTTAGCCATTGTCACACCCACGTGGGACATGATGAGAATTCTCGAGGTATATTCTTTCTGTTACTTTCTTCAGGATGGTCTCCTCATAAAGGATGCTAAATTTTCCCAAAGGCCTTCGTTTGAGTTGATTGTGTGATTTCTGTCCTTAAATCGATTTAAATGCTATTGACCCATCCTTGTATCCTTGGAATGAAACCTACGGGGCTCACAGTTCGTGATAATTCATTTTAATAGGCCATTGAATTCAACTTGCAAGCATTTTATTGAGGATATTTGCATCTGTGTCCATCAAGCAAATTGATGGATGGGTTTCTTTGTTATGTCCTTAACCTAGTTTTGGTATCAGGGTACTGTTGGTTTCATAGTAGTGTTCCTTTCCTTTCTATTTCATAAAACAAATTGAGGAGGCATGGAGTTAACTCTTTTTTAACGGTTTGGAAGAATTCAGCGGGGAATCCCTCCAGCCCTGGGCTTTTCTTTGTTGGAAGGCTCTTCATTACTGCTGCAATCCTATTTGTTGTTGTGCTTCTCTCTAAATTGCTCACGTCTTAATTTTAGTAGGTGATCTGTGCATAGAAACTTACCCATTTACTTTAGATTTTCCATTAAAAGACATGTTTTCTGAATGATCCCCCAATGAGTCTCCAAATTTCATTGGAATCCACTATAATATACCCATATTTATCTCTAGTTTTTTTTATTAATTTTGTTTTCTCTTTCTTTTAGCTAATTTTGTTAATATTTTGTCATTCTTGTTTATCTTTTCAAAGAACCAATTCCTAGTTTCTTTGATTCGTCACATTGCTTTTTAGTCACTATTTTTACCAGTCTCTGCCTTGGTCTTCATTATTTCTTTCCATTCTTTGACTTTAGGTTTGGCTTGTTTTCCTGCGACCTTGAGCCACATCATTAAGTTATTTGAGATTTTTCTGACACATTAGTGTCAGAAAATATATATAAGCACTCAGATATATATATACATATCAGATATATATATATATATATATATATATATATATATATATATATATATATTTCCCTCTTAGAACTGTGTTGCTGTATGCCAAGTTTTGATTTCATTCTGGTAACTTCTAAATTATTTCTCTAAAACTGAAGTTACTAATAGCTGAGTAATAAAAAATAGAAAGGGAAGGTAAAGGTGAAGAGAAGAAACAGATGAAATGTGCAAGTGATGAAATGTAAGAAACAATGGGGAAGAACACAATAAACACAGAAAATAGGAATGATAATAATAATAAGTAAGATGGGCTAGCAATGCTATTTTTTTTCTTTTAAGCTTTTGCTTGTTTGTTTTCAATTCACTTGGTGGTGGTGGTGGTGGTGGTGCAGCCATTTTCCAAAATCCAAATAAATGAGTCTGAAAAGAGAGGGCTACATGCAGGCTGAGCCTTTCTTTCTGGGGGCCTGGGCAGACTTTCTGCCAATGTTTTTGTGTATATAAGGCTTGGAAATTCAAGAAATGTCTTATCCCCATCTCATACTGCCACACACATCAGCATGTCCCATTATAGGATAGATGTTCTACCTGTGTAGGTGTGATGTGGGAGAGCTTTCCACACCTTTCAGAGAACACAGAACACTCAGACTAAAGCAGCCTGCCCTTGCAGCGCAGGGCTCGGACAATCTTGTGATTCTGATTTCTCTGCTGTCATTGTTCTGCCCTAGAGCACCTGCTGGTCTCTTATCTCTCCTCTTACTAGCACCCACTGCAGCCTAAAGATGTCTGGCTTTGCTCTTCGGCATGATTACACTTCCCACCCAAGTAGACCTGTGTCGATGGATCTGAATGTGGGTTACACTGGCTCCTCACTTGTCCTTTCTTAATCATTTGTTTTTCCAGTGGAGGGGTGGGGGAGAACTGAGGCTTGAAATCCCCAGTGTTCTTGTATCTAAGCTCTTATTGTTCCCTCTTAGCTTCTGCAAATGGAACAGCTCAGCCATTTCTGCCTCTTGTCTCTGACTCGGTTTTCTTATTGTTAAGGATTAACTCTGTTTTCTTTATTTCTCCACCAATAGATATTAGATTTGCCTCTGGCTATCTGTTGGAAATAGTGCTGTCTTGAAAGGGTCGTAGATATTGCTTTAAGATCTCATTTCCATTTCTTTTGTATTATTATTGCTTGAATGGTTTTTCCTTTGAAACTCCTGTAGAAATGTAATTGCTGTTGACCGTATTAAGCGGTGGACTACTGAGGAGATGACTAGGGCATGGAGTCTCTGGCCTAATAAATAGTGGCATTGTTGTGAGACAGATCTCTTTTTTTCTAATTCATCACCTTTTCTGCACTCCATCATAACAGTGTAAGAATGTCCTCACAGATGCCACTATCTTAAACTTGGCATTCCACACCTCTAAAACCATAAGAAACCAATTTCCATTCACTATAAATTACTCACTCTCAGGTATTTTTTACAGTACAAAATAGAGTTAGATAGCTATGTACTCTGAAGTGAGATCATGAATCATGTAGTAATTTTATTTTTCATGGTTTTGGGAATATCCATACAATCTTCTATGGTGGATATATTACCTTTTCTACTGTACAGGAATTCCAGTTTCTCTACATCTTCACCAGCATTTGTTATTTTCTATTTTCTTTCCATTTTAATGATGGCAACCAACTGGTATGACTTTATACCGTACTGTGGTATTGATTTGAATTTCTTCATGATTAGTAATACTGAGCATCTTTTTGTATGCTTATTGGTTTTGGATATCTCCTTTGGAGATATGTGTCCTCAAGATTTTTGCCCATTTTTTAGTTGGAACATTTTCTATTCTTATTTAATTGTAAGAGATTTTATATATGTATTATGATGTTGACTCCATATTCAGATTGTAGGCTCCCCTTTCTCTTTGCTTCCTTTGCTGTGTAGTTTGTATTTTGATGTGGTTTCATTTGTCTATTTTTTCCTTTGGTTGCCTTAATTTTTGGTATCAATGTCAAGACAAGAAATCATTGCCAATTCCAGTGACAAAGATTTCCATGTATGTTTTCTTATCACACTATTGTTTAGGTACCATATGTAGGTCTTTAATTTGTTGTGTGGTCTTTTCATGGGGAAACATGAACCAAGCATCTTCTCATCCCAGACATGGTGCCACTACAGAAGGAAAGAAATAATTCCACACAAGTCTAAGATGGTGAAACAACTACAGATGTTACTATACTGACAAAAGTGTGGCCGAGGTGTTACTAATAGAAGCAGGAGCCACTGCACAACTACAGAATCGTGGGTAGCTATATCACCAAAGGAAAAATGTCTCTTTCCATCCAGCAACAGCAAACTTTCTATGTATCTTTAGGTATGGTTATGGCCTGCTGAGCATTCTCCTCTGGTAACCATTAACTGTAAATCCTTGGATAAGGTCGGATCCTCATGAGCCCCTTCCTTGTTCCACTGACAGAAAGTTAATGGATCCGATCCTATACATTCCTCCTTTAGTCAATGTCTAACTTACGGTTTCTATTGCTGTGATGAAACAGCAATACTAAGGCAGCTTTGAGAGGAAAGGGTTTATTTTGTTTACATTTCCATGTCACAGTTCATCACTGAAAGAAGTCAAGCCAAGAACTAAGAGACAGGAGCTGACGCAGAGTCCATAGAGGAGTGTTGCATACTGGATTGATCCTTATGGATTGTTCTGCCTGCTTTCTTATAGAACTCAGGACCACCAGCCCAGAAGTGGCACCACTCGCAATGGGCTAACCCCTCCCACACCAATCATTAATTAAGTTTGTCTACAGCCCCATCCTGTGGAGGCATTTTCTCAATTCCCTCCTCTTGGATAACTAGCTTGTGTCAAGCAGACATTAAACTACCCTGCACAGCTAATCATAGCTGCTCACAGTTCAGGAGAGCAACACCCATACTATGCCCACAGGGAAGCTGTTTACAACACCTCACTCTGTTGGAGGCCCTGAGTGAGTGGTGTTCTCAGTGAATATGTGCTGTTGACATGACCATGGCCATGTCAAGGCCTCATAACCATGGGAAAATGTAAAAACCTTCACTAGGCTAGGCTCAAAGAAATTGGTGTGTGCAGAAAATGTACACCACCACAGCTTTCTCCTCTTGGATGTTTATGGCCTGAAGTCTGTTCCCCTATGGAGATTGAGCCTAGTGAAATTAGCTAAACACCTGTCTCTCTGATCCAGCTATATACCATAAATCCTGCTTTATCTATATGGAATGTAATTTCTATATTCCTTGTTTATCTATATGGAATAACCTCATCTCTTATTCAGCAGCATACAATAGCCTGCTGCTCTGTTCAACTGTATATAATGAACACACTGAGCATTTGGGATGCTGTGACTGTTCCATCCAAGAGACAAGTTCACCCAACCCCAGCTTTTCTGCGTTTATCAATTCCTTTTTTCTCTGCCCTTAGTCCTGTTTGTCCCTGGAGCCATGTAAAGACCTGGCACCACATTTTCCTCCTGGCTATTATATTCTTTCTGCCTCCCCTTTCCATGGTGCTTGCTGTGCCTTAGAGGATGTAATATAGATGTATCAATTAGGGCTGAGAATGCACTTTATTCTAAGCCCCTTTACCAGTGATGAGTCTCTGCAGAAAGTACTACTCACTGTAAAGATAAATTTCTCTGACCAACGATGACATCAGCAATAAGCTATAGATTTAAGCATAAGTATTTAGAAAGCAATTTGACAGACATCATATTCATGTATCAAAACAATAGCAGTAGCTTCTCTGCTGGGACCTACAGTCTCCAGAGCCACTAAGTTTACAGTACCAGATGTGGATTTCTTCCTGGGGAGTGGGTCTTACATCCAGTCAGAAAGCCATTGGTTATACCAAGAGTAGCTGTGCCACGATTGCACTAGTGGGCACATCCTGCCCGGCATGCTGATAGTGTATCATGCAGTTTTCCCTGGAATCTACTTGACTTTCAAATGAACATCAGCAGTTACATTGAATTAGCTGGCGTTCTACAGAGGACAACCTGGTATTAAGTCTACAGTGTCAGGCCTTCATCTGATTTAAACCTGGTGATGATAAATTTCATGTTATGTGTACAATAGCACATTTCTATTTTAGCACAGACTCTTAACCTAAGTCCACTAACATATGTGAATGGGACTTTGTGAGTCTGACAGAAAGACAAGAACAATTCCGAGACAGGGTTTCTCTGTGTAGCTTTGCACCTTTCCTGGAACTCACTTGGTAGCCCAGGCTGGCCTCGAACTCACAGAGATCCGCCTGCTTCTGCCTCCTGAGTGCTGGGATTAAAGGCGCGCGCCACCAACGCCCAGTTACATAAGTCTCAACAGTAGTTGTTTGTTAAAAATACATTTCACGGGGCTTGAGAGATGGTTCAGGGGTTAAGAGCACTGACTACTTTTCCAAAGGACCCAGGTTCAATTCCCAGCACCCACATGGCAGCTCACAACTGTCTGTAATTCTATTTCCAGGGGACCTAACACCCATGGCAAAACACCTATACACATAAAAAAAAATCCATTTCACACTGGGTGGTGATGGATGTGCACACCTTTAATCCCAGCACTTGGGAAGCAGAGGCAGGCAGATCTCTGTGAGTCTGAGGCCAGTCTGATCTACAAATTGAGTTCCAAGGCAGCCAGGACTGTTACACAGAGAAATCCTGTCTTGAAAAAGAAAATAAACAAAAAAATCACTTTTCCACATAATGAAAAAAAAGATTGTACTCAAGTAAAAGTAAAATACAGAAAATTATGTTTGAGGGAAGAATTGTGTTAGTATCTCTAGAGGATAAATCTGCCTATGGCATGCATAGTAGAATAATCCAAATATCTTTTGTGAGCTGGGGTGCTTTTCATCGTTTATAGTTTTGAAGAGAAAATGTTAGTGCTAGAACTTTCCATATGTAATGGATTTTTACAAGAACAGTGATTTTCCTTACAAATTCTTGCATTAATCAACGCGAGTGTTAGCACTCCCACATTCCTTCCCTATTCTAAACCTATGAATTACTGACATTATATAGAAATGTTAGTGCCCCACTCCCGTGTGCTCACCAATGTGGCACAGACACAAGGGATACCAATTTAGGACTGCTAAGAGGGTTCAGTGGGTAAATGTTCTTGCTGCCAGGCTGACTCCCACATGTGTGCCCTGCCACCTCTTTATTCATGTTAGATACAATTTAAAACTACTTTAAATTTCTTTCCTTTTAATTTTTAAATTGTTTTTAGATTATGATGTAATTATATTATTTCCCTCTTCCATTTCTTCCCTGCAAATCCTCCCATATATGCCTTCTTTTTTCATTAATTTTTGTTACATAGACATACACACACACACACACACACACACACACACACACACGTGTCTGTATAATGTTACTTGTACGTATATTTTCAGGGCTGACCATTTGGTATTGGATTAACCAATTTGTGTGATCTTCCCCAGGGAAGACTGTTTCTCCAGCTCTCATCATTCCTTGATTGCCTGTAGTTCTTTGTGTAGGGTTGGGGCCTCCTGAACATTAATGTATCCACTTGGCATGCATGTTGTCCTTATTCAACTCATGTTTAGACAGTCATGTTGGTGATGGGTGTAGCTTCTGACATTCCTAGGAGACACAATCTCATAGTAAACTCTTGAACATGAGGCCTATTGGGGTGGTTGATATACCTAGTGTCACTCTATTGAAGAAAATTAATTTTCCCTCTCCCATAAGGTATAAGTGACAGTTAAGCTTTTAGCGTTCACCATTGTGGCTAGGTTTTGATTAATTTTAAAAAATAAAATAAAATGTAGTAAGAAAAAACAAAAGTTATCACATCAAAGTTGAACAAGACAAACCAGCAGAGGGGGAAAAAAGCCTAAGAGAAGGCACAAGAATCAGACTCACTCATTTGCACACTCAAGAATCCCATAAAAACAATGAACTGGAAGCTATTATATATATGTCTCTATGAGCTCATATGAGTTTTGCTCATGTTGATTTTGAGGGCCTTGTTTTCGTGGTGTCCTCCATTCCTCTGCCTCTTACACTCTTTCTGCCTCCTTTTCCTCAGTATTCCCTGAGCTCTGAGGGTAGGGATTTGATGAACATATCCCATTTAGGGCTCAGTGTTCCAAGATCTCTCACTCTGTGTAATATCTTGCTGTGGGTCTCTGTATTTGTTCACATCTGCTGCAGGAAGAAGCTTCTCTGCTGATAGCTGAACAAGGCACTGATCTATGACTATAGTAAAATATCATTAGTTGCCATTTTAGCAGTACTGTTTTTTCATTTTGTTTTTTTAGACCAGTATTATTTGGTTGCACTCTAGGTCCCTAGGCCATCTAGTCTCAGGTTCTTGGTCACTCAAGCAGTGTGGGATATGGGTTCCATTTCATGGAGTGTGCCTTACATCATATGAGTTGTTGGTTGGTTACTTCCACAAGTGTTGTGCCACTATTGCCTTAACATATCTTATAGGTAGTACGCCATTGTAGGTAAAGGGATTGAGGCTGACTTTATGTTTATGTTTCTCTTTTGAGAACATGAGAGTATGTTCTTGTACCAAAGACACTGGAGCGTAGAGGTGAAGGCTCTATGTAGGCACTGACTCAACAACTTCACAATGAGTTGTGTAGGTAGTGTCTTCAGTAATGAGACCTTACTGTCAGTTTGTGGAAAGCAACGTATAGTCCTTTACTCTATTCCTACCCTCTGTGGGTCTATGGATTGTAGCTTGGTTATCATTGCTTATAGCTAAAATTAACATACAAGTGAATATATACCATATTCATCTTTCTGAATCTAGGATACTTCACTCAGGATTATTTTTCCCAGTTCCATCCAATTGCCAGCAAATTTCATGATGTCATTTTTTAACAGCTGAGTAATACTCCATTGTGTAAATGTACCACATTTTCTTTATCCATTCTTCTGTGATGGGTATCTAGGTTATTTCAAATTTCTGGCTAATTTGAGTAGAGCAGCAATGAACATGATTGAACAAGTGTATCTGTGATAAGATGAAGCATCCTTTGAGTATATGTTCAAGAGTGGTATTGCTGGGTCTTGAGGTACAGCAATTCCATCTTCCCAAGGAACTGCCACACTGGTTTCCATAGTGGCTGTAGAAGTGTGCACTCCCACCAACAGTGTATGAGTGTTCCTTTTACTCCCCATCCTCACCAGCATAGGTTGTCCCTTGTGTTTTTATCTTAGCTATTCTGATGGGTGTAAAATGAAATCTCAAAGTAGTATTGATTTGCATTTCCCTGATGGTTAAGGATGTTGAACATTTATTGAGAATTCTCTGCTTAGATCTGTACCCCACTTTTAAACTGGGTTATTTGTTTTCTTGATACTTAGTTTCTTGAATTATTTATAGATTTTTGGATATTAGCTCTCTATTGGATGTATAGTTGGTACAAATTTTTTCCCATTCTATAGGCTGCCACTGTCTGAATTACGGTGTCCTTTGCCACATGCAGAAGTTTCTCAGTTTTATGAAGTCCCATTTATTAATTGTTGATCTTAGTGTCTGTGCTGATGGTATTCTGCTAAGAAAGTCTTTTCCTGTGCCATTCAGTGTCTCTGGTTTTATGTTGAGGTCTTTGATCAGTTTGGAGTGAATTTCTGTGCAGCATGTTAAATATTGATCTATTTTGATTCTTCTACATGCAGCCATCCAGTTTGATCGGCATCATTTGTTGAAGATGCTGTCTTTTTTTCCACTGTGTATTCTGGCCTCTTTATAAAAACATCAGATGTTCCTGAAGTGTGGATTTGTGTCTGGGTCTTGAATTTGATTCCATTGACCAATATGTCTGTTTTGTGCTACTACTGTGCTGTTTTTATTGCTTGAAGTCTGAGGTGGTGATAGCTCCAACGGTTCTCTCACTATTCAGGATTCCTCCTTGAAAAATAAACAATTTCTTTTAACAACAGCATTTCTGTTGTTGAGGATTCCCTATTTGGTAGAGAAAATGTAAAAGACATAGTTGAGCTGTGTTGTTGCTTAAGTAAGCATCATATAAAATACCTATTCATATCAAAAAGAACACAATTGCACCATAAATATTGGAAATGCACCATAAATATTGGGAATGAGTAAAAAGGATTCTACTTGTATCCCTTTCTTCATGTTCTTCTTGTTTTTCAGATTTTATTCATTTATTGAATATAGATTCTTTTCTAATATAATATATCCTGATTGTAGTTTCCCCGCCTTCTCCTCCTCTCAGTTCCTCCTCATCTCTCCTCCCTTCCAGAGTCACTCCCTTTCTGTCTTTCCTTAGAAAAGAACAGGCTTCTAAGAGTTAACAACCAAACACAATAAATTAAAATATAATAAGATGAAGAAAAATTTTTCATATTGAAGTTGGATATTACAGCCCAAGATATTACAGCTCAAGGGAAAAGAGTCCCAAGAGCAGACAAAAGAGTCATAGACCCACTCATTCTCATAGTCAGGAGTCCCATAAAAACACTAAGCTAATAGTTATAATATATACACAAAGGACTGGTGTAGACCTATGTAGGCCCCATACTTGCTGATTCAGTCTCTTATGCACCTTGCTTAGTTGATTCAGAGCGCCATGTTCTCTTTGTGTCCTCCATCCCGTCTCTGACTCTTACAATCTTTTTGCCTCCTCTTCAGTGTGATATCCTGAGTTCTGAAGGGACAGATTTGATGGAGACTTCCAATTTGGACTCTCTTTCTCTCTCTCTCTCTCTCTCTAGAAGGCACTGTTTCAGTCTAGTCCTCCCCAACTCTAGCTCTTTAAAAGTTATCTTAGGTAAGTTTCAAGCATAGCATATTCAAAGGCTTTAAATATCCATGTGAATCTTTGTGTTTCTTGTGACTCTAAACTAAGATGCCCAAGTCCTTGGATAACCATTCTCCTTAACTCCTCACCACCAAATAACTTCCTTTTAATCAATTTTTCTGTCTTCTAAATGGGTTCTGATCACACTGGCCCATGAGCTGGGTTTCTGACATTTCTGTTTTGTATCTATCTCTCAATTATTTTGACATTTTTATTATGTTATATCATCACCACTTGTTCCTTGTATCTGGCTGTCAAATATTTTGCTGAAATGAATGTCATCTGTAACAATGAGCAGACTTGTAGTTTTGAATTCCAGATTTCTAATTCCATGGGATGACTGAGGACAATTTAAAAGTGTTGTGAGAATCGCATCAGAAAGACAGGGCTCTGAGGACAGTTGTACCTGTACGGACAACTTGTGCAGGGCAGGGCCATCTCTGCATAACTGATGTGACACTGAGGAAATAACATTGTTTCTATTTCCAGCTGTGTATGTTTGTTATTGCTGATTTCTAAGGATGGAAAGGAAACCTCAGAATGACCAGTATCATAAATATTCAATATAGCAGTTATTTTTGTGCTGACTGTATAAAGAATTTCCACAGCATGAACAAGCATCTGAACAATACGTGCAAACAGTGTGTTCTGAGAATTCTCTAAAGTGAGCAGTATGTTAATAGAGACTCTCTAGTTCTCAAATATCTCTTTATTGTAAGGTAATTGTTAAATGGACTATTAAATAGGAGAAACTCCTTGTCTGTTTATACATATTTTCATGCTTGAGACTTTGAAAACACAAGACCTTATTGGTAACTGCAGAGAAATACTTGGGTGTCTTGATTTCTGTCTGAATTAGTAAGAACCAGCTGCAATAGCCAATATTTGCATGTGAGCACCCTTCACCCCCCTACATGAATAACAACACAAATGCCTAAGGAGGGAATGTTAATAAACTCCATAAAAGGAAATCAAGAGTCATAACTTTGCATTTAGTTTTTAATCAGCCAGAACACAAACATAACCTAAAGCATTTTGTAAGCTACAAAGTATTTTTTTTTGATTTGCATTTCTTTTTGGTACAAGTAAGATTTCTGTTTTCATGTCCCTCTATAAATTTCAAAGACAGGCAAATGAGCACTGTGAGATCAATGCATTGCTTTTGGTCATTTTTGTTGAGTGATCAGGTGAGAAGAATCTGGGGTTCAGATCAGAAGCCCTTCCCCATGGTTTGGGTCCTTGACAGCTCCCATCAGCTGTCAGCTACACCATGGACATTGTCCATATGTACTTTGAGGTAGTCATTCCTTGTAAACTTCTTATGACAAAAATGGCACTCTGCCATCGGGCGGTTGGGATTGTGAGTCATCTTGTGTCGGATGAGCATTTTCTTCAGGCTAAAAGCCAAGTCACAAACCTAGAAAAGAACCAGATACTCCATATTTATGATGACAAACCAGTCTGTCATATACACAATATACATTATGAAAATTCCTTCTATCAAGTATGTGCTAGTGGGCCTAAGGATGAACTCTGCTCTCAGAATAAATGGAATTTCACACCCAGACAAAGAAGTTAATTGCAGTTCTCAAGCATCACTTGCATTTAATTGCATGGCTTGCACCACCCCCAAGCATCCTCTCATCTCCCAGATCTGGACCATGTCAGAGAAACAGCTTCCTAGGGACATACCTTCCTTAGCATAACAGAGTGTATTTACAACTCATAACAACTCCTTCTTACGTGCTGTGCTGTGATTTACAGCCCAGATGACATCTCCCCACAGGGCATAAATACACAAGACGTTTTTTTACTGTGATGTTTTCAATTTAGCCCCACTTGAGATGTGACTGGCTACCAAGACTCTAAGTTATAACCACTTGTGATGTGACTGGTTAACAATGCTTTAAGTATTATAATCACTTGTGGTGTCACTGGTTAACAAAAAGTATTACAATTCAAATTAATTACCCAGTATTGAGTTTCTTTCTTTCTTGTTGCATGTATGTTGTTTAACTAAGGCACATAAGTGTTTCTTTCATATAAACTCTACTACATGACAGCCTAGCTTAGCATCCCCATTAAACAATCTGGTAATGAAAATTACCACAGTAGCAACATGTAAGGAAGGCACAATAACTTCAGTCATAGAGGGAAGTCAAGTGAAATTCCAAGTTTGATGTTACTCCAGATTTTCATTTATATATACTCTTTAAAAGCACATTTGCTTGAAAATAACATCTACTTCAGTAATGTAGAAGTAATGTAGAAACAAAAAGCACAATAAATGCTGAGCAAGGAAACACTAAAGAAAACTGGCATTCTGAATGAGGTTTGTGAAGAGGCGGAAGCAAATGAGAACTGTGTGCTCTCTGCTTCATGTAGGAAGGAGGATTTACTGTCACAGCAATAAGAAACTCAGAAAGCGTTCAGACGTGAACGTGAACGTG
>CABHPQ010143529.1:3569-27482 GCA_902168405.1 Peromyscus aztecus | reverse complement strand
CTCTCTGTTCTAATCGTGCTCTGCCTTATTCCTTTGAGACAGGGGCTGTCTCATTAAACCTGGAGCTAGGCTACCAGCAGCAAGCCCCAGAGACCCTCCCTCACAGAGATCATCCACCCCTCACAGCACTGAGATAAGCATGTCTACATTCCATGTTTCACGTGAGTGCTGGAGATCCAAACTTAGGTCTTCTTGCTTACACAGCTACAGCTCTTATCCACTGAGCTATCTCCTTAGAGCCCAGAAGGTGACTCCTACAAGCAAAAACTGGGCATCCACTTAACTACTTGATGTTGTGAGACAAAGCAGGAGACCCACAGTCGCCGGCACCCTGGCACCAGCCTGAGCCTCAGCCTACAGTCCAGATAATCTGTATTTGGTTCATGATGTAAACCTGGAACATCTTACTCTTTCACATTTAGTGTACCAGTTTAAACTATCGTTACTCACCACTCTGTGTATTCCCTTGGAAACTCAGAGGTGGTGCGGCCCACTCCCACATCTCTTAATAAAGAAGAAAGTAGGTGAACTTCACTTGGAGGGCATTAAGTTCTCCAAAGATCTTCCCAAAGTGGGGTGCAAACCCATAGAGCAGCTCTGCAATTTTACTAAGAAGGCTGACAAACACAGAGAGAAGTTTTCTTGGGTATCTTTCTGCAAGAAGTGTCTGATTATGAAAACCAGCCTTGTACTTAAAGCTTCCCCACTGCACCAAATGTGATCTCAGCTGCCTTTATTTATTACCTATTTGAAGGGGAGGGGGCGGGGGAGAAGAAAATTTCCTGTTCCTTCCCTAACAAGATGAGTCACAATTTCCAAACATCAATCAATCCCTGAGTCAGAGTGGAGTAAGAAGAGGAAACGGCTGCAAGGCCTCCCACCATGAGCACTTCTCAGAACCATGAAAAATCAGGAACCCCCGAGTTGCTGACTCCACTTCCCCACTCCTCCTCACACAGGGACACACAGCATGTGGACCACAGACCACAACCAGGCACAAGAGCTCACAACTCAGTTCTTCTGCTTCCTCAAGTACTAACAGTATTAATGTTACTACCCATATTCCACATGCACTTTGGGGGTTGCAAAATCACAGAGGTGGGTGCAATGCCCAACTGCAGAGCCCACGTGCAAAGAGGAAAGCCTGCAGGTAACAGAACATACAGGACAAGTGCCCAAGCAGTCAGGTACACACAGATGGCTGTGGAGTATAGACAGGAAACCAACAGATCAGGACAGGTGCCTAGGGCTCCACACATACTGCTAGGTGTGACAGCAGCAGGAACTCACAACCCACAGGATAACTGTTAGGGGAGAAACATTCCAGGACGCCAGAGTCAGCCTCACCAGAGGCTGGTGAAGGTGGCCACAGTGCTGGCCTGACCCCTACAGTCTCTGAGACTTGAGGATATACATTTCCAACAAGTTAAAGAACACACTTTGCGAATCACTGTTCCACAGCCCGAGGGCCAAATCTCTCAGTATCCTGCCTGCTTCCTTGTTTTAAATAACGTTTTATCAAGACACAGACACCCTCACCACTTGCATATGGTATGAGACAGGCTTCCAGCCGAGCTGAGAAGGTACAAGAAGAAGTGGAATGGCCTGACAAGCTTGGAGTATCTGACCATCATTTACCATGTGAGTTTGCAGACCCAGACAAAAGCAATGTCATAGTCGGCAGGTTTTCAAGGTACCACACTAAGCCATATTGAGCAACTTTCTTTTCTGCGGGACTTTTCGGAGCCTTGAAATTCAGGGCCAGACTTCCTAGGAGCATGCATATTTAGGGTGCTAGGAGTAGACTGTCATCAAGGGAAGCAAGGGTAGAACAGCAGCTTGAGAAGACTGGGCATGGAGACAGAACAGTCGGAAAAGGAGACAAACCAGAGGCAGAGACCAAATCAGACGGTTGCTCTGTGTAACCGAGTATGCGCACCAAGGAAGGCCAGCAAACGCTTCCTACACAGGGTCAGATAGTAAGCCATGTTGGTCACAAGGCAGCTGTGGTAAAGAAGCATCAGGGGACTATTAGGAGGCAAAAGAGCATAAGTGTATTCCAATAAAACTTTATTTTTGGTTGTTTCTCCAGACAGGGTCTCACTATGTAGGTCTAGCTGACCTAGAACCCAGAGATCCCCCTGCCTCTGCCTCCCTAATGTTTATTAACCACATCTCAGTGTGGGATGAGGAACAAGTACCAGAGATGATAGATGGTAGTCTTGCATCACACCTGACCACATAGAACCACACACATCAACTGTGGCTCTGCACCCCACATCTGGTGTATGCAGTGCTGGGGATAGAGCCCAGGGCTTTATGCATGCTAGACAATACTCTACCCACTCAATCCTAATCTCAGTTCCACTCTAGCAGTTCTGAGATCAGAAGCTTATGTAATCTGGGAGTCTAGTAAGTGGCACCCCAACACCTGTTTTAAAGACGGTGTCAGTAGGGGCAGCTCACAATTGCCTGTAATTTTACCCAGCTCCAAAGGAACTAACATACTCTTCTGGCTTCCATGGCACTCCCACACACGTGGTTTGTATTACACAAGCATGTGCATATACAGTCAAATAATAAGTAAAGACAGGTTCTCGTGTATCCCGTGCTGACCTTGAATTCTCTACGTACCAGGGTTAACTTTGAACCCCTGATCCTCCTGCCTCCACCTCTGGAGTACTAGGATTACAGGCTGTAAGCCACCACTCCCATCTTAGGCAGTACTAGGGGTAGAACCCAGGGCTTTGCACATTCTAGACAAGTGCTCTGCAATTACCCATTTTCAAACATGGAGGTTGTTCGGAGTTCTCAGCCACACAGGCGGCAATGTGTAGCTGTGGGCGATAGCTTCCCAGGCCTGCTCCAGGGCTATGTGGGAGAATAAAGAGAAGACCATGACTCAAGTCTCTGGGAATTTGGAATGGCAAATAAGTGGGGAGGATGCAGAAGCGTGGGCAGAACATGGAAGAAAGGCCTGAGGTCTCAGAGAAGAGCCTGAATGGTTGACAGGTCTTGTAGAGCTATGGTCAGCCCAGCCAAGGTCACATTCAGGCCAGGACAGACCTATTTCCCACCCGTAAGCTCCAGGACACCAGCCCAGGAGAGTCCTGACTTCTTGAAAGGGTCTATCTGCCTCGAAAGGCATCTGGGTACACCTGCCTCCTTCTCCTCTCAGAAGTCCCGCCCCCAGTGGCTGTGCTGGTTGACCACCGCCAGGGACAAAAAGAAAGCCCTTGCCTTCCCGCAGATAAGTTATTGCTATGATGGGCTAGAGAGATGGCTCAGTCAGTAAAGTGCTTGTCCTGCAAGCATGAGGGCCTGAGCTTGTACCCAGATAGCCATGTAAAAAGTCCAGTGTGGTGGTGCATGCCTGGGGCTCCCTAGCCAGCCAGTCTGCCTAGCCTATCGGTCAAGTCTCAGGCTTGTGAGATGCTCTGTCTCAAAAATACAAGGTGGATAACACCTAAACACCAACACTGAGGTTGACTTCTGGCTTCCATATATACACACACATGAACACAGATACCTGGACACATGTACCACTCTCATATTCTCACACACACTCAAAATATTACTATGAAACTCAAACAGAGAAGGGAGTTAAATAACACATAATGACCAATATTTCCCAGATAATCTATTTGGGAAAGGGCACTCTATAGATTTGTTTGCTTGGTTTGGCTTTGCTTTCTGGGGTGCAGAGATGAAACTGAGTGTGTGTGGTGCAGGGGACTCTGTGTGTGCACGAAGAACTCTCCCAACTGATCCTTAGCCCCCAACTTAAATGCTCGCGTTTGCAAGTGCTTGACTACTGAACTACACCCCCAGCCATTACCCAGATGGATGTTTTCATTTCCAATCCGCTGTGCACTGAGATTTTTATAAAATATAATGAAAATGCCATTTGGATGTCACTGGAATGTCACATTGCTATAAACGTTTCTCCACACCTCCTCCAAGTTTCCACACTCATCTCAACGCACCAAGGGTACTGTCCTTTGATTGTGTCCTGACATCCTGACACTATGGATGTTGTGGTGGCCCTTACTGGGCCTCGTGAAGTTTCTTTGCTGTGAAATCACACTACCCAGTCCAGCCAGCAAGTGCCATCAGGCAAGGGGACCCAGCAGGTGGCTCCGATGAACCACAACAGCTCAAGGGTCAATGACAGTCACCTGGGGCCACAGATCTCAAGTCCCTGGGGACTTGGACGGCCCAGAGGGGCTGACAAAGGGCAAGGAAAGTCTCCAGTGTCATAAAGATCCAGGAAACTTTAGTACTAGAAAGATTCCCAAAGAGGCCAAGGAGATGGCTCAGGACACGAGTGCCCATGACCCAAGCCTGGAGACTTGAGTACAAATTCCTAGCATCCATGTGAAAAGCCAGGTGTGACTGCACATGCACCTGTAACCCCAGGTCTCTCGAGGACAGAGACAGGGAGACTTGTGGGGTTTGCTAGTTGCTAGCCTAGATCAGGGTTCAGTGAGAGACACTGGCTCAAGAGAACAGGGCAGATATTGATAGAGCAGGGCACCTGACACCCTTCTCTGGAGTCTGGATGTGCACAAGTATGCAAAGTGGCACATACTCCTGACTGGCCCTGAATTTGCTCTACAGCCATGTTTGACCTTTAACCATTACCCTCTATTATCCTGCCTCCCTCCAAGTGCTGGGGTCACAGTTATGTAGCATGAACCTTGTTTCTGTGGTGCTGAAGATGGAACCCAGGACTCACACAAGCACTCTACAGACTGAGCTACATCCCTACCCCACACTTTTAACTTAAATGTTCACTTTTAGTGCAGAACCCCAAGGCACTGAGCTCTCTATGAAAATCTGACTTCTGACGTGTATGGGGCACCAAGGCAAGCATGTTGCTCACTCCATCAGAGCAGACTTAGTTTGCCTCTTAAGAGATGTAATTGCTAATCATTTCAGAAAGTGCACAACAACTAATTGTTGTTATAATACCAAGTTTACAGAGCCCAAATAATGGACAAATATCACCATGTAATAGAACGGTACAAAAATGGTAATTTGACTATGGAAAGTTGGAACTTGCCATTTCAAATTAGCAGAAGCTGTGAAGTGGGCATTACTGACAATGTGAATATAGTAATTGGGGCTGATTTCTTGGCGCCTGGCCGAATCTGGCTGCCTGGCGTCCTGTGAGTTAATTATAGCTCTGTTAGCAGAGCAGGGAACAGGGAACACTCGCAGTGACGGAGATAAACCCAGCACAGGTCTCTGCACACCGAGCTGGAAGTGAGGGTGCTGGCTGAAGAGTGGGAACCTCATGAGGAGCTCCCACCTTAAAAAACCCAACACACGTATGGTCTGGCGTAACGATCTCCAAACCTCCAGAAGCCCTTGCTAAGGCACTATCTGCTTGGCCAGCAGCAGGACACTGCTGCAGGGTGACTAAGGGAGTCATTTCAGGCCACATCCAAAGGTATTTTGCTTGTGGCTTTAAAGTTTCCTTTAAAAACAGTCCAGAAATCAAAATAGGTGATCCCATCCAAATTAGTTCTCTGCTCAGACGGAGCCAATTATTTCACTGAGGGTTCTGAATAATCATGCTGGTTAGAAAGGTTCATACCTATAACTCTTTAGTACTCGGGAGGCTGAAGTAAGGATTGCCACAAACTTAAGGCCAACAGAACAAGACCCTGCTTCAAAAAAACAAAAGGAAGGAGCTGGGGATATAGCTCAACTAATAGCATGCTTCCCTGGTATACACAAAGCCTTGGGTTCCATCTCCAGTACCACATACATACCCCATGTTTAGGGTGTGAAGGCAGGAGGAGCAGAAGTTCAGGTTCATCCTCTACTACACAGCAAGTGTAAGGCCAGCACGGGACATAAGACTCTGTCTCAAAACGGGGAGGGAGAGGGAAAGAGGAAGGGCGAAAGGGAAGGGAGTGGGAGAGGATCTTCCTTTGGCTAATCTGAGGAGTCTTGACGGTGTACCTGGGGCTCTGAGATAGCATTCTTCGCATTCCAAGTCTGTCATCTCCAACATGCCAACATGCCTCTACACTCCTAAGGCTTTCTTCGAAAACAAGCCAGTGCCTCCTGTGGACTCCTGCTCTGCACCCATGAAGGACATGTTCACAACCTGAGCAAGGCTCAGCCTCGGACCAGAAATATTCTCCCAGTCTGTAGCCCTGGGTTCAGACCTGTGTATCCTGTCCCTCTCCTACCCTCAGGATGCAGCACCTTGGGCAAGCCAGGCTCCCTGGACATCCTGCCAGGGATTCCCCTTTCACTTAGAACCTGTTCCCAATGCCTGGCACAGATTCTGGCAGAGGGGTTCCTTGTTCAACACACGGTTTTCCAAAGTCCTTAATAACAGGGTTATTATTATTATTAACAGTTGTCAATAATCAGGAAGGAACTCCTCACTGTAACTGACAAAAAGCAACGGACAGGGAAGTTCGTGGCAACTGAAACACACGTATCAGTAACTATTTTCCCTTCCTGGCAATAAGCCATGACTTGGGCCCAGCAGTCCCGGGTCTGGACAGTGCAATGTGCCTTCTGCTCGTGTCTGGCCTCAGCTCTGGGTATCAGCAACAGCAGGCTACGGCCAAGCCTGTGTCACCCCAGGATCAGCTCCAGGAAGTAGACCGTGATCACACACCTTGAGACTCTGAGACCTTTAAATGAGAGCAGTGGGCAAGAGGGCACACTGGCTTTTCCAGTAGCAAGCTAGGCACCCCATATGCCCTCTGGGAAGCCTGCAGGTTCTAAACTGGGTTGGTAGGTCCTAAAGCCAGAGGGTCTAAAAAACAAAGCAAAAACTAGAGTGTAGCTATATCACGGTCACAACCAAAACCTCACAGGGAAGGCCACTGCATAGACTTACTTCTGTTACTTCTGGCAAGATGATTCTTCTGGCTCTGAGTGATGCTGAGCCTGAGTCCTTACTGTGTGTCCTGCTTATGACACTGAAAAGCACTCACTTGAGAGAAAACATGAAGGCTGGTCCAGTGGGTGCCCATGGAAGGGCTGGGCAGCCATGCACAGGGAAACACTCCTGCTGGCTTAGTTGGACATGAGTAGCTCACCTTCCTTCTTCAGTGTGAGCCTCTATCAAGACGAGGAGAGGGGCCTCCACCAGGCACCTCCATGCAGAATATGATGCCACACTGAATACGGATGTGGCCTCTTTATTCATCATGACCAGTGGTGGGAAGTGAAGATTCCCAGCTAAGCTGAACGAGGCGTGGAAAAGCTAAGGCGATCGATCCACCAGCAGCCAGTGAAGCAAGGCTGTCTTCCCCCAGAACTGCTCTCTCTCCACCAGGAGCTAAGGGCTGGAGGAGAGGACACAATTGGGAGCAGGGGTCATCGAGGCATCAGCTGCTTTCGACTTGAAGGGAAAGTGGTACTGTCCCGTGCTGGCTCTGTCCTCCAAGAGGCTTTGGACACTGAGAACGGCTGGCTGGCCAAGGAGAAAGAAAAAGGAGGGGAACCCGCCAAGCAAGTGCACTGGAGGGAGACACACTGCTCACTTTCTGCCCCAAGACAGGAGGCTGGCAGGGGATGGGGGCAACAGAATGTCTCCTTTCTGTAGCCAGCTAGTTGGGGTGGGAGTGGGGTGGAGCTACTGCTGAAGCGCACTTCGTGTGAAATGACACCAAGGACGAGGTGTCAGCAAAACACACACCTGCAGAAACTGGGCCTCTCAGAATGAGAAGTCAAAAAAACTTTTGTTCCGTTTCACTTGTTCTGTGAAAGCAAGTCTATGCCCCAGTGTCGCCACATTACAGACAGCCGGTCTCCCCGCTGGGAACGTTACTGTGCTGGCCCTGACGCTCCACCCTGCGTGCTTTGGGAGTAGTCTTTTTCTCCCTGAGTCATACTTTTCTGGACACCTTCCAGCCCTCAAGCTAAACCTGTAATACCCTAAAAAGGTAGATGAGCAGTGCTTCTAGGATTTAAGTCTTTCTCCACCTACTGGAACTCAAGTTGGGGATGTTTCTACCCTAATGCAAAAACAAACCCAGGAGACAATGTACTGGCATGTTTGATAGATTTGCAGCAGAAACAGTGTGTGTTGGGGTGGGTGGGGAGAGTAGGAAGGAACTCTTTCCCTTCTTTGTGGTTTCACAAGCCGTTCCTAGTGTTTTGGTTTTTTAAGGCTTGCAAACGGCTCTGGAGCTTAGCCGTGCAACTACCCCTCAGAACCATAGCTACAACTGCAAACTTCAGAGGGGTCAAGTATAGAATCTGGGCTAGCAAGCTGGCTCAACCTGTAAAGGTGCTTGCCACCAAGTCTAACATCCATCTGGGTTTTATCCTCAGGACCCACATGGTCGCACAGCAGGAGAGAGCTAGCTCCCCCAAGCTGTTGTTGTCTGACACCCACATGCACGCGGAGGCAAGCATGTACCTACACACACACACACACACACATACACACACACCCCAATGTAATAAAAAATAATGAAACAAAAACACAAAACTCCCCAAAGTATGTATCTGGGGGCAGGGATCTTAGTGGGTGAAGTGCTTACTAAAACCTACGGTGGACACACCTATAATCCCAGCACCAGGAAGGCAGAGACAGGCAGACCCCTGGGGCTTGATGGTCTAGTGAAGCAGCGAGCTCCAGATTCAGTGAGAAACCTTGTCTCAAAAAAAAAAAAAAAAAAACAAGGAAGAAAAAAACCGAGAAAAAAACACAACATCAACACAACACCATACCATCAACCTCAAAAAAAACATTTATATAAACCCAAACCAGACACACACACACACACACACACACACACACACACACACACTCTTTCTTCTATTCCATCTTTAATATGTCTCCAGAAAGTATAAGAGAAGCCCTACACTCTCCAGAGAACCCAGCCAGCTCCGAGCAGGGCCCCCCAGGAGCTGTGTCCCAGGACAGACAGAGAGGAAGAACAACCCGTGCATGTTTAGGAGGCTAACGGCATGGCACCACACTCACTCGGCCTTCTCTCAGGGTAACTGCTACAATAGGAGTGGGAGGAGAAACGCTCCACGGGGCATTTGCGGCTCCTTCCAGTGAGCCAGAGAGAGGGCCAGTCCTAGAGCCTGTCAGGGGCTGAGCCTGTCAGGGGCTGAGCCTGCACTGGGCCCCAGGCTGACAGGAACAAGCTGCCCCCGCCGGCTGCTTCCATGGAAACAAGGTCAGGCTGGCAATAACAAGGCCCAGCTTTAAAAGAGCCACCTGCCTCCAGGAAGCCAGGCACACTGCCCTTTCCCTCCTGAGTTTTCCAATCTACAGTCTGAAACAAAACAGGGGGAGCTGTAGACCATGAAAGATAGCGGACCCTTCCACGTGAGTCCTGGCCCACTAACAAGATGTCAGTGGCTGTGACTCTGAGTGCGAGTCTGCTCCTGACAGCGGTGACAGCTCCATCTACTCAGGAGCACTCCTGGACCAGTCCAGAGATGCATGGTCAATGGCACACGCGAGTACCGCGTGCACATGGGGCACCAACGTGCTGAATCATGGACTGGGGGAGCTGAGGTGTCGCAACCTTCGCAGAGCTCAGAAGCGTGAGAGAAAACACACCCGGAGCTTGTGAGCGGAGGGATTCCGTGGGGTGTAAGGGCACAGCAAGCAAAGGGCAGCTGTGGCCCTCTTCTGCTGTCCCCACAGCCTGCCACTAGGTGCGTTTCTTCTGACCACAATACACAAACCTTCTCTCCCTCGTGCCACAAGAGAGACAAGTCAGCTTTACCCATGCAAAATCCTTGTCCTTCAGGACAGCAGTTCACACTCAGGTGGGCCATGTGACCAGAGGAGCCTGGCCCACCATTAGCCCACCAGGTCACTAGGCAGGGGAGGATCTACGGCTTTCATCAGGCTGGGGAGGGGAGTGGAGGGTGGGGATTCTGAGATAGGTACAATTTGACTCATCATCCCCTGGCAGTGAGACGGCTCCGTGGGCATAGGCAGTTGCCCCCAAGCCTGAAGACCCAAGTTTGATACTCAGAATCTACATGGTAGAAGGAGTGTGCCAGCTCTAAAACTCTGCCCCCTGATCTCCACACTTGAGCTACAGCACATGTGTGCTCACATGTGTGCTCCCCTCCAACACCCCCAAATAAACAAACAAAACTTTAAAATGTAAAATATCACTCCTGATGGCTGGGCATGATGATGCACACATACCTATAACTGAAGCACTTAGGAAGCTGAGGCAGGAGGATGGTAAGTTCCAGACCAGCCTGGCTTACACAATGGTAATTCTCAAAGTGCTATACTGTTGAACCATGCTCCCAGCCTCTAGGTAAGCTATATCCGCAGCCCCTATGGCTCACTCCACCCGTCTTCCCGTGGGTACCAGCAGTAACCAGCCAGAACACTGAGTAGGGAGTACAATGCTCAGGCAGCAGGGCGTCCGCATCCATGCACCTCAACTCTAGGTTCAGTCTGTCCCCCACTGCCCCTTAGATGTCCTTACCACTGTACTTGCTAGACACACACACACACACACACACACACACACACACACACGGCCTCTTTCTTCCCCCAGAGCAACGCTGATGCTTGCTCCTCTCCTTGTAAGAAACACGCAGCAAATCCTGCTGTACTTTGGCCATGGCTGACTTGAAGCAAACCACCAGTTTGCTTTGGAAAAGAAGCAGTAGGGAAAGCTGGAAGGAGTCTTTGGGTCGATAAACACCTCCGGTCTCCCTTCTCCAGCTCTGGCACAGCACTTTCCCCTGCTGGAAGCACTTTCTGGGACATGACTACAAGTCTCAAGAACGGGGAACCAGTGGCCTGGGACAGAGAACGGGGAACGACCAGAAGGTGCATTAGCAGCGGGAAGAAAATGGCACGAAATGTGTTTCCCACCCACAGACACAAGCAGCGGTGTTGCTTCGGGCCCTGGGCAGCACTGGCAGAGCTGAGACAGACTGGGAAAGCCTGCACCTTGCCAGGGAACAAATAAGAAATATCACCCCCCAAAGCTTCTAAAAAAGACACATTTTGATTTCAGATGAATGTTTCCCAAGCAATGCAGCCAGAATAGACACCTCTGTTGATGAAATAACAAGGAAAACCAAGCACTTTAAGAAAATCAGGGCTGGAGAGATAGCTCAGTGGTTAAGAACACTGGCTGTTCTTCCAGAGGTCCTGAGTTCAATTCCCAGCAACCACATGGTGGCTCACAACTATCTATAATAAGATTTGATGCCCTCTTCCGGCACACAGGCATACATGCAGAGCACTCATACATAAAATATAAATAAATAAAATTATAAAAAAAAAAAAAAAGAAAGAAAATCAACACCAGAAAGCTGAGGCAGGGGCATGGCAAGTCGAAAGCTACATGGGAAGACCCTGTCTCAGAAAAACAAAGCAACAGGGCAGGTGAGATAGTTTAGGGGTAAAGAGAATGCTACGGAAGCATGGGGAGCGGGGTTCAATCCCAGAACTCACAGGAAGCTGGGTGTGGCAGCACACATCTGTAATCCTAACATTACTACAGCAAGATGGGACAGGGGGACAAGAGAAACTCCAAGAACTCTGAGACCAGCCCATTATATGCAGGGCTAAATAACAAGAAACCCCACTTAACACCTGAGGTGGTCCTCTAAACTCTATACTAAAACATGAGTGTTCAGACACACACACACTCTTCAGTGAGGTGTGATGGCATGCGCTTGTAATTCCAGCACTAGAGTGGCAGGAAGATCAAGGACAGCCTGGGTTACATAGCAAGGTTAAGGCCAGCCTGAGCTACACACTGAGACTCTGTGTATCAATAGGGGGGGGGGGGAGTCAGCACATACAAGACTTTAATTCAACCCCCAGAATTGCTAAACAAACCAAAACAACCCACAAAGCAAAATCAAATAAGCTACCTCTAAAATAAATAAGACTGTCAGAGGTTTCAGTACCTAACTTTGGTGGGAAGCAGTCAGAGATAGGTTTCTCATTTGTATCTATCCTATCACGCAACCTGACTCGCAGGTAGGTCAGAGGAACCAGGGTAATTCTGAATGTGCCTGAAACAGGTCGTCCATTATTGGTTTGGTGTTTTTGTTATATTTCCTTGAGACATGGTCTTACCTAGACTAACCTGGAGTTCTTCATCCTCCTGCCTCAGCCTCCCAAGTGCCGTGATGCAAGTGTGCACCACTGAGCCAAGCTAGGACAATCTGGGGAACAAATGAGTGCATCTGCGTTTCAAAGTGAAGAGGCCATGATTACAGGAAGGCTTCTTAGGCAAGAGCCTAAGCTCACATTGTTCTGCTCTAAACGGCCCCTGTGATCTCAATGCCTGTGAGGCAGGCTAGATACGAAAACATCATTAACCAGTAAGGAAGGGAGTAGAAGACAAGGGAGAGGACTGCCAAACAAAACAGGCTTCCTCCACAAGCCATAGATGGCTTTTAATGACCATCAAGTTACTTCTTAAACAAAAAAAGTAGGGACTATTGTTGTTGTTGTAGTTGTTGTTGTTGTTGTTGTTATTCAAAGCAGTAAAACTCTAAAGTTTTTCTAAGTTGTGGTTAGAAGACATAATGTTTTGGGGTTTGGTTTGGTTTTCCAGTGCTGGTGATGGAACCTGGGGCAAAGCAGGTTCTCTACTGTGGAACTACCTCTTCAGCCCCTCACTGGGGGATTCGAAGGCAAACGCTCTGCTGAGCTATGCCCTCAGCCCACAATGGTTATTTTCCAATGCTTGGTTAAAAATTACAAAGTCTCAGCTGGAGTCAGATGGCACCTGCCTACAGTCTCAGCCCTCAGGAGGCAGAGGCAGAAGGACTAAGAATTCAAGGTCATCTCTGGATTCCTTAGGAATCTGAGTCCAGATTGGACTCTATGAGGCAAAGGGAGGGAGAGAGGAAAGAAAAACAGGAAGGAAGAGAAAAGAAGAAAGAGGAAGGAAGAAAGGAAGGAAAGAAGAAAGGCAGAGAGAGAGAAAGGAAAGGAAAGGGGGAAATGAAATGTTTTGAAGGTAAACCACAATTATAGGAACAAATCTTGAATGTTTTTATTTCTGTTTAAAACACAAGCATGCACGCCCGTCCCCAGCAGTGAGTGGAGTCAATGACCGGGTATATTCAGCTTCAGTTTGTAACTGAAGCCGTTGCCAACAGTTAAGAAGTTTTAAAACTGTTAAATGCAGATACTGAAAAAAAAAAAAAAAAGTTACTGGGAGTGGAGAAATGAGGGAGTTGTACACGTGCCATAGTGTGCACCTGTGGAGGTCAGAAGACAGCCTTGTGGAGCCAGTTCTCTCCTTACACACGCACACACGCACGCGCGCGCGCGCACACACACACACACACGCACACCCCAAAACAATAGTGTGCACCTGTGGAGGTCAGAAGACAGCTTTGTGGAGCCAGTTCTCTCCTTACACACACACACACACACACACACACACACACACACACACACACACACACACACCAAAACAACAAAAATACAGCTCTTGCCTGAGGTGGAGGCGCGCACCTTTAATCCCGGCATTACAAGGGAATCTCTGAGTTCAAGGCTACCCTAGTATATAGACCAGTTTCAAGACAGCCAAGGCTACACAGAGAGACTATCTTAAAAAAACAAAAATAAATAAATTTTTAAAAAATGCTAAATGAGAGACTTCTATCTTTCTCTTTCTTGTGGGTACTGAGGTGACCCTTCAGGCCTCACCAATGCTAGTGTTGCTGCCATGGAGCCAAGCTATACCCCAGCCCTTCTTTTAAACAAGGACACTGTCACTGGCCTTACTGAGTTCTCCCGTCCAGCCTTGAAATCTTCATCTCCCCCCTCAACATTCTGAGTAGCTTCATGTAGCTTCATGTAACCATGCCTAACTATAGATTTAGATTTTTCTTAAATTTTATTTATTGATTGGGGGAGGGGGCACATGCCACAGGAAAAGTGATGGTCCTCCTGGCCCAGATTTCTAGTCTTCTACTCAAAGAGAAGCATATTGAAAGTGATATTATTAGAACAATCTTAATATCAGAATCATTCTCGTTTACCAATTTTAATTTTGAAAGAAAGAAAACCATAAAGTTCATTAAGAAGTTCATAACAGTTGATAGTTTAAGAATGTTGGCTTGATATTGTTTACCTAAGAAAAACACAAATATTCAGCTCCAAATTATCATTGTTTTTTAAATCAAATTCAGGGCTAGGGAGACGGCTCATCAGGTAAAAAAGGTGCTTGACATCCAGGTCGGATGACCTGAATTCAATCCCCAGAGTCCACTGTGAAAAGGAAAGAAACAATCTCCGGAAGTTGTCCTGACCTCCATGTGCACACTGTGGGATGTGTGCACACAATAGTAATATATTAAATTATATAAATACCCAGATCATTATTAAAGCAGCAAACAAACAGGAGACTAAAACGTCCACTTAAGTATAAACGCAAAGGCTCTGGATTTTTTTTCAGTACCCCCAGAGCCTCTAGAACAGCGCCTGCCAACTAAAACACCTACTATGAATTTAGTAATGGGTTACGCAAACATAAATTACAAGGCCAGACATTTTAAAAGGGAAAAAAGGTGATTTATTGGCGCGCTGGAGACACGGCAGGATAGAAGCACTATTTCAATTTTCCACACAGTCCTAACACTGCAGATGTGCTAATGCAGAAAGAATTTTAGAGTGAGATGGCTCTCGGCCCCTGCTCCTTCCATATCAATCCCTTTACTTAAAAAGGCTGGCTGGCATTCCCACACTCACAGTCAAGACAACGAATACATGCTCAAGCATTTTTAATCTGGCTGTAAGTACAAATGGATTTGCTCAAACGGGGGAGGAAGGAAAGGAGGGGAGGACTAGGGGAAGAGGAAGATGGGGGATTAGTTTTCACAATCTTCCTTTAGTGAAAAGAAAGTATGACTATCACTCACGGCAGTCTTCAGCTGGAAAGAGCGACCCCACATGCTCTGGTCTTCTCTTGTCCCTCTGACCTGCCCTCAGGTTTCCACTCCCTGTCTGGATCCTTACTACACATTCACTGATCGCTTCTTCTGGCTCCATGTCATTATAAGAAACAATATTTTCTTTTACAAAGTAATCGTTTAAATCATAAGCAGAGAGCAGAGAGAGACGGTTCAGTGGGCAAAGGAGCTTGTTGACAAGCCTGACTATCCATCCCTGTGACCCACAGGGTGGAAGACCTCATTCTTACAAGTTGTTCTCTGACCTCCACACAAATGCCATGGTGTGCAATGGTGTACATGTGTGCATGTACATATACAAAGAAACTTATAAATGTTAAAAAAATTAAATGCTAAGTGAAATGCTGTTTGTGGGACATTTAAATGCTGTTTGTGGGATATTTATATACAAATTAAATAATATTCTTGTCTTCAACTTTTAATTCAAGGCAATAGAAGCCAGCACACCATACACACACATCTAAGACCAAGTCATGGGAACAGTCAGGGTCGAGAGAGCATCACACGCACACATGAGAAAGCTTCATGTTTCGTTGCTTTGCCGGGGCTGACGGCTTCACAATGGCTATCTTGTGAGACCCAAAAAGCTGGCTAACTGAGCTTCTCCCAGGGGCTTAAAACCATCACATAATGGAGTGTGTTTTAAAAGGCAGAGGCGCTTCTCTGTGCAGCCAGCACATGTACACATGCACATGAGTGTGTGCTGTCTAGTTCCCGAGTCCTTTGATTATGTGAACACACCTGACCTCGGGGAAGCAGGCTTCACCCAGCCCCATATTTCACACAAACCAAACAGCCAATAGACAGTAATGGCTCTCAGCTACTGAGGACCTGGACCAACGATGAAGAGACACTCCATCTTCCTCAGGAAACTGTCAGTGGTGGGAGGCTCCGAGCCGACCTTTCGCCCTGTCTTAATCACAGCCACCTATGATAACAGAGCGGGGTTTATTTTTATGCTCGGCCCCAGATGAAAATGATCAATCCTTCAATTCTGACTACTTTGTATCTACACAATAAGCTGCATAAGTGAAAGCCCTGTAAGTTTTCATGAGTCCCCTGAGCCCTACCTGGAATTACATTCACCTAAGAATATGATCTGCAGTAACACTATCAAAACGCTTAACACTTCATTGAGTCTCTCCAAATCTACAAATTAAAGGAAATCCCAATAAAAATCCATTTCCATTTCCATTTAAAAGGTAGGAATTTTCAAAGCCAGGCATTGTGGCCCCACAGACCTATCATTTCCGCTACTTAAGAGGCTGAGGCAGGGGGATTGCAAGTTTAAAGTTAGCCTGGCTACAGAATGAGTTCGGAACAAGAGTAGCCTTAGTGGCTTAGTGAGAAGTAGTACATGACGGACTCCTTACCAAGTAGGCGTGTGTTCAATTCTGGGAGGAGAGGAGGAAACAGAACTGGTGGCCAGAGGGGCTGGGAACTTAGCTCAGGGCACAGCACTCCTCTGGTATCCTGTCCCCAGCACCAAAAAGAAAATCAATAAGGCTTTTCACACTGGAACTGGGGAGAGGATTCTGTAAGCTGCACAGCAGAAGGAGGAAGACCCAGCCAGAGCGCGCCTGGCACAGAAGGATGGGCACAGGACTTCTGTGAAACATCAGACTCACCAATGACATGAAGCCATTGGAAGTATCCGAACGGTACATGGATGGGACAGTCCAGGGCCATCGATGAGGAAGGTGGTGGTTGATAAAGGACAAAGAAGTCAGAGACAACTCCCTGGGGGTAGGTAGACTGGATGGCTGGTCACTGGTTATGGGAGGGCAAGGGGCTCTAATAGAAAAGGGGAAACTGAGGCCCTATCACCAGCCACAGGAGAATGCCCAGGCCTGGGGCAAAAGGCAAAAGCCAGCACTACAGAAAGAGCCCAGGATGTGCCTTGGTGTCATCTGTACAGAGGAGAGTTCCAAAGTAAGACCCAGAATAGCTGGGGTGTAGCTCAGCTGGTAGGGCACTTACCCAAGGAAGCGCTGGGTCCCATGCCCTGAACCACAGAAACCGCTGTGGCGGTGTATGCCTGTAATCCCGACACTCAGGATATGGAAGGAGCATTCTTGGATACAAAGCAAGTTCAAAGCCAGCCTTAGCTTAGTAAGATCTTGTCTCAAAAACAAATGAACATAGTAAGATTTGGAATAGAATATATGTGTGTGTGTGTGTGTGTGTGTGTGTGTGTGTGTTGTGTGTAGGAAAGAAAACAGGGGTCAGGCTGGGGTGGGCATCCTCACTTGCCTGAAAACAGTTCAGTTCTACATGATAGATGGTACAGTAAGCAAGGGGACAATACATGCCTTGCTCTGGGAGACGTCCCTAAGCAAACTCTCAAGAGAATTCAGACTGGAAACATCAGGGTATGTCATGGCAGCAAATAGTTCAATAGGGAAAATGAGCAAAAGATGTTAGCAGGGAAGGAAGACAGGAGAACAAACTGAGACCAGGTCACTTGCAGCAGAGGAAGTCTGCAGTCAAGAGACAGGGAAATCTGAGTCCACCAGGTTCCAGTTCACACTCATCTAGTGAGCACAGCGCGGTTAATGAAGAAAACTGGAAGGTACTGTTAGAGGAAAAGGCTCTCGGAGCAGAAGTGCACCCTGTACCTTAGAAATGCAATGCTCCCACAGCGCAACAGGGAAGCTAGTGAGGGAAGGACCGACCCCGCCCACCCAAAGCTGGGTCCTTGCAACAGCTGAGCTATCAGGATAGAGGCAGTATCCACGCACACTTGGTGCTAGCAGACACTCGTAAAGCATCCTAAGTGCAGTCAGCACAATATTATAGAAGGGTTCCAAAGGGCCTGACATGGGCAGTGGAGGTGTACACCTGGAATCCCAGCACTCAGGAAGCAGAGGCAGGCAGATCTCTTTGAGTTTGAGGCCAGCCTAGTCTACAAAGCTAGTTCCAGGACAGCCATGACCACACAAAGAAACTCTGTCTCGACTCCACTCCCACCACCACCAAAATAAGCATGAGCCAAAGGGCCTGATGGGCTAACTCAGGGGCCCCTCAGATGTGAAGTGGGGAGCAAAAGGATGAGCAGATGAGACATAAGAAGCTCTTCCAACTCTCCCCTAAGTGCACAGGGACGTTTATGTGCTGAGGAGCAGGCCGCGGAGGGTGGTGGCGTGGGTCCAGGCAGCCTCGGCAGCAGGGGGAGGCTCTGGAGATCCATCCCACAAAGCAGCTGGCTCTGTGCACCCGGAAGGTGGCTGTGGGCTGCAAGACTGTGGAAGCACTCCCCAGGGACCCACGCTGGCACAGACCTACAGAAGGCTTGCCTAGATGTGCGTCTCCTGCCAGCTTTGCTGATTGGAGTAGGACACATAAAGCAAGTTAATGTCTTTTCTGGGTCTCAGTTTTCCTCTGCCTGAATCAACACTGTACCTGCTGCAGAGGCACGCACTTGAGAGTGCATGGAGACAGGCCGAGTGATGCACACCTATAATCTCAGCACTCGGAGATGGAGGCGGGTTGGGAATTCAAGGTCATCCTTGGGCTACATAATGAGTTTGAGGCCAGCCTAGGCTACATAAGACTCTGTCTTTAAAAAAAAAAAAAAATATTTGGAAAGGAGTTATATGAACAGATAGCCCTCAATAAATGTCAACTGCTATTATAAGCTGTCCCTGTCATATTCCTCAAGTTACCAGGAACCAGAAGGTAAACTGCCAGGTGAACTCAGGGTTCTCACACATAACAGGGTCTCTGCAAAGATCTCTGAACGCTACAGGGAAAGATAGAAGGAGCCTGCAGAGACAGACAGGCAGCAGAAGCTAGTGTGGTTCTCAGCATGCTCTGAGCAGCTGGCAGAGGTAAAATATCCCAGATAAATTACCTGATCATTTAAAATCTGTCAAATGAAAGGTAATGGGGCTCGATCAGGTTGCAAACCAAGTCAGAAGCAGCAGAGCTAGAAGGAAGCCCCAAGTGTTCTGATTCCCATCTAAAGACTCTTTCAGGAACACCAACTAGACCATGGCTATGAATTCACCAGGCTATGAATTAAATTAGTCTGTCAATCAGGCCATGATAGTCCCTTAAAGGATCCATTTTTATGCAACTCATGTTTGCAAGTTAAGATCAAAAGCCAAGCCTGGCGGTGGTGGCAGCGGCAGCGCATGCACACCTTTAATCCCAGCACTCGGGAGGCAGAGGCAGGCGGATTTCTGTGAGTTCCAGGCCAGCCTGGGCTACCAAGTGAGTTCCAGAAAAGGCACAAAGCTACATAGAGAAAGCCTGTCTTGAAAAACAAAAACAAAAACAAAAACAAAAAAGATCAAAAGTCAATATTAGCCAATAGCAGTGATCCATGGTGATTCAAACATAACCTACCACCCCACACGTCTATAGGTGGCACAGATCCATAATCTTAGTTACTTGGAATGCTCAGGCAGGGGGTTTACAGTTTCAAGGCCAGCCTAATCTATATTGCAAGACCTTACCTCAGAATGAAAATTTTAAAGAAGGGATGTACCTTGGAGGCAGAACACTTGTTTAGGAATTCCCCAGCAAGGAGATGGGGGTGTGGCTCATGAGTACAATGCTTGCCTAGAATCTTCCAGTTAAGGGCTGAGACTGTGACTTAGTGGTAGAGTGTTTGCCTGGCATCCAGGAAGCCCTAGATTTCATGCCTGGTATTCAAAATAAATAAGATAAAACAGAATCTACTCCTGAAATCAATGTCTTCTCTCAAAGCAGCAATATTCATCACAAGGACACAGCTTCAATTACTCTGCCATATTATTCTGGATGTGGTTCAACCTAGCATCTGGGACCATCAGTTCCATTTCTCCATGAGAACACGGAGGCTCACAGAGGTCACCATCAAAACTCTAGCCCATGTAAATCTCTTTACAGTCCTTTCCTTTTCACAGCTGTTAAATACTTGGATAATTTGTCCATGATGCTTAAAATAGCCCACTAGAAATGCCAGACACATGGAGGAAGCGACACACAGCTCAGGAAGGAAGAGGCTGCCGGTTCTAAGGGCTCTTCAGTGAGAGCTGGGGCCCTCATCTGCTGTTCACATAAAGAGTGGATGGTGTGGTGGTGTCATGGACGGCCCTGCTGTCTGAAAGCAGTCACAACAGAGACACTGAGAGATTAACTCTTCATGGGTCACCTAAGAATTAATTCTTCTGATGCCAGCAGTCAGGAAGTAGAGCTTTCTAGCATCTACATTCAGCAGCAGCCCCTGATCTTCCGAAAGACGAGATCTGATGTCTTTCTGCTCAGCACAACTAGGTCTTTACTTAAAGTTGAGGGACCCCCTGACAAACAACCCACCCAAAATCACCAATAGTGGCTTCAGAGTTTCTACTGATGGCTGTGTGTTTATGTTTAGGGTTATGAGCTTTCATTCTTAGATTAAAAAAAATTTTTTTTCTCAGTTCCTCAGATGTTCTGACCCACCTACCTGTGAGCACACACTACTGTATTAGCCTGTGTTTTTGTTTGCTTGTTTTTGTTTTGGTAGGCAGGTGCTTTGCCACTAAGTAATATCTCCAGCCCAGTTGATTCCTGAAACATTCTCACCAAGTTGAAGTCCTAATTCTCTTGCCTCAACATCCGAAGTGACTAGGCTGCCAGGCCTGAGACACCAGGCCAGGCCCTGTTTCAGTGTGTATACACCTGAAGTTACCTTGTGCATCGTTTGTTTAGTTGGCCATTATCTGCCTGCTCCTGCTGGTATCAGGAACCTTCTCTATACCTTCTAGCCCCAGAAAGAACTCAGGGCTACTTTTAGAGAGGATGAGGGACTAAAAGTATTTGTTGAACACTTACTACATGGTTTTTTATACACTAAATCACTTACCCTCCAGCACCTGGGTATGAGAGGCAGAGCACCCCTAATCTAAACATCTGAAGCCTCAAATCCTCCAACATGCTCCAAACATTTGGGTTTTGGAGATCTGTGGATTTTAGATTAGTGACGTACAATTGATGAAGGTCTACAGAAATATTCCCAAATCTGAAACACTTCTACCTCATACATACTGAGTGAGAGCTGTTCAACCTGTATCAACAGATTGTAAGAAAGGGGTATGGAATCTGGAAGAGTGGGGAGCCTTGCTCAAAGTCAAAAGTCTGTACATCTGCAGCACTGGTCTGGGAACATTTATCTTCCAACAGCCCTGGAAGTAGGCAAAGACAGCTCTGCAGATGGAAGCCCCTGCAGCAGAGGCCACTGTGCATGAGAGGGAAAGGCTGGATTAGTAGTGCTCACCATGCTTGCTCATAACCCAGGGGACCCCTCTGTTCTTCAGGACTGCTCTGTGCCCTCCCAAACCTCCTGCAGCCTCTTTCTGGAACATGGAAGAGTATTGTGGCTTGAGCTGCACCAGGTCCTTGGGGCAACTTTTCCCCTGGGGTCTCTTCAGAACTAAGAAAACAACTGAGATTTTTGTGCTGGTTGAATGTGTTTAACTGGTAACAATTAAAAGCTTCCATTTAATTTTTAAGCTTTTTCTAGTTAAAATCTTATTGTATTGTAACTTTATGGTAGATGATTCTAGAATGATTAAACACCCAGGTTGATTATTCAAGCTTTATAATTCTGCCAGATACTAGAGTGGCCTCTTGACAATGCAGCAAAAATGTGCACAGTGGCTTTGCATGGAGAGTCTGGAGGGGGAGAAAACACTGAATCAAAAGGTCGCTTGTAGATTTCCCACAGCCCCACAAAAAGAAGAATGTATTTAAAATAATAGTAATAGGCTATTCTGGGTAACTCAGAGAAATCCTATCTCAAAATAAGAAGCAGGTTCGGAGACGTTAAGTTGGTAAAGCGCTTGCTATGCTAGCATGAGGACTGGAGTTCGAGTCCTGAGTGCCCATGCGCAACTCCAGGTGCGTCTGTAATTCCAGCATTAGGGAACCAGAAATGGAGGGAGCTAGACTCAGAGTGGTGTGGACAGGCCCCAAATCCCCACAACGGACTCACGCTTGTGGCAGGGTTGCTCATGCCCCTAGCATCTGTCTAGCTTAGAGGCCCATGTCTGGGAAGACATTGTTCGCCTAACTCCTTCCTCCCCAAAAGCCACAGTCTATGACATTGAGGACGGCCATGGGTTTCCAGTGCAGTGGACTGAATGTGTTCAGCGTGGAACAAAACCGCAGCTGGTGTGTTTTCTCGACAGGACGTGGAGGTTTGGGACACAGAGGAGGGCTGACACAAAAGTGAAAGTGGTGGCACACACCCTGAATCCCAGCAGAGGCCAGCGGATCTCTGAGTTCGAGCCCAGTCTGGTCTACAGTTAGTTCCAGGACAGCCAGGGCTGCACAGAGAAACCCTGTCTTTGGGTGGGGGTGGGGTGGGAGGTGTGAAACCTGTCAGTCACAGCAGCCTTCTAGGTCTGCCAATAAAAGGAAAGTAGGAGAAGTCTGAGTGGCCAATAGGGCACATACATACAAATGTGCTCGTTCTCTCTCTCTCTGTGTCTGTCTGTCTCTCTCTGTCTCTTTCTCTGTCTCTCTGTCTGTCTGTCTGTCTGTCTGTCTCTCTCTCTCTCTCTCTCACACACACACACACACACACACACACACACACACACACACACACCAACAATATCAATATACTGTTTGAAAGTTTAGGGTCATATGTGGCCATCCTGAACCCCACCTGGTGATTGTAAGATCACCCTAATCTGAGTGTCATGCCCCTTCCAGACCCCCTAGAGGCCAAGGTGCCCCCCAAGGCTCCAACCAGCTGGCTGCATATGAACAAGATGTGCCCCACTGGAGTGGCTACTTTATTTTAAGTGACTCTCTTTTTCCAGGCTGAGTCACTCCTGCATGGCTATAAAAGGCAGCCGAGCAGTGACTAAATGCACTTGGGTCCCAGCCACAGTTAAGTATTACTACCCTCTACTCCTTCCTTCTTAATTGCCTAACACAGGGTTCTTACTTTACCCCAGGCTGGCCTTAAACTCACGGCAAGCCTCCTATCTCAGCCACCATAGTGCAGGGATTATAGAAAGAAGCCACGGTGCGGGTTCATCTTTCTTCTGACTTCACTTCCTATTCTAATTCCTCACCTCCACAAAAGGTTGAAAGGCAAAGTTGCGGGGCCATCACTTCACCCCTAACATTGAAAAGTCTTCCTCCCAACAGACAAAGAGCAGAGGTCTTTCCCCACATCCTGTCTGCTGAAGCACAGAAATCATCAACAACTCTAGTCATCTTCTACCATGGCACAAGAGTTCCTTCCACATCCTAGAAGAGACCTGTCCTAAACCTAGCATTTTGAAACTGTTGCCCAAGAATGCAAACATCTACGCCTGCAATCCTAGAACTCAGGAGGTGGAAACTGAAAATCAGGAGTAAAGTCTTGACTGCATACTGAGTTCAAGACCAACTGGGCTACCTAAGACCCTGTAAAAGACTGAAAGGCAGGCTAGAGATACAGCTTGGTTGACAGAGTACTTGCCTGCCATGTACTCTCGTCCCCATATCTCCATCCCAGAGTGCATAAACCAACCAGGTGCACTTGGAGAGAGATGGAGACAGGAGGTCCAGAAGTTACTTTGTAGCCTTGGCTACAAAGTAAGTTAGAAGCTAGCCTGGGCTACATGGGAACTTGGGGTGGGAGGGAGGGGAGTGGAGAGGGGGGTGGGAATGAATAACTATGAATCAGAGAAGAACCCAGGCCTGGCGTGGCAAGGGTAAAGTTAAGATTCTGATCCCTGGGAAATGAAAGCCAATTAACAACTGCTATGTTATATTAGGCACAGAGAATATTCCCTATCACAAACTGGGCATGCCAAACAGGACACCAGAGCTCCTGCCCTGGTGGGGGCAGTAAAGATGGATGAGGGACCCTTGGGGTCAGGGCTGGGGCTTACTCTTCTGAAGACAGGAGCCAGGGAAGGCCGGCCATATGGAAACAACACCATAGAGCTGTGAGCACAGGGGGCTCAGACCCTGAGGAAGCATGCTCCAGTGAACACGAAAGACGAAGATAAAAGT
>CABHPQ010143528.1:0-19486 GCA_902168405.1 Peromyscus aztecus | reverse complement strand
TGGCTTTGTAAATTTTCAGGTAAATGGTTGAGTTTTATTTGATGGCTGGGAGCTTTAGACAGAATGACTTCGTTTTTGGTTTTTAGTCTTATTTGCCAGAGCCCAGGGCAAGCAACTAGCTCTAAATCAGGATCTCCTGTAATTTGTTGTGGGGGTGGGGTGGGGTAGGGTGTGGGGTGGTGTACATGCATGTTGAGGGAGGGCAGAGGTCAATTTGAGTGCCTTAAATCACTTTCCATCTTGTTTATTCATGGTGTGTGTGTGTGTGTGTGTGTGTGTGTGTGTGTGTGGTGTATCAGAACACAGCTTGTGGGAGTCAGTTCTCTCCTTCCGCCATGCAGATTCCAGGGATCCAACTCAGATCATTGGTTGAGGCAGCAAGAGACTACCTGCTGAGCCTTCTCCTCTTTCCAGGCTGCCTCTCTCATAGCTTTGGGGGGCCTGGCTGACTCCTCTCCCCCAGTGCTGAGTTGACAGGTATCAGCTACAATGCCAGCTTTTTTTACATGGATGCTGAGGACCCACATCCAGGTCCTCATTCCTGCATGACAAGAGCTTTGTTGGCAGAGCTCTCTCCCCAATTCCAGTCTCCTGCCATTTTTACTGAGCAGTTTGACCACTTGTTTTGAGTCTTTGGGGTGCTTGCTATATTCCTACAATGGTTAGGTCACGTGGTGGTTCTATGTTTCACTTGTGGGAGAACTGCCCTCTGTTTCCCACAGTGGAACCTTTTCACACTCTCACCAGCGATGGACGAGGATTCCAATTTCTGCACATCGTCATGACACTTCGGATCACTTACTCAGGTTTTTTTTTTTTTTTTTTTTTTACCTACTTTCTCAGTAAAAATGAATCATACCTCATAATAATTGACACACACGTGTTCATGTGTGCAAGGGTGCACATGTTTGTGCTGGAGGTGTGTGCGTGAGCATGTATGTGGAGGCCAGATGACCTCCAGTATCATCTTTGTCTGCTTTGGTTTTGAAGACAGGCTTTCATTGGCCTGCTGCACTCTGGCTGCCCAGTGAACCTAAGAATCGGTTTGTTGCCGGGCAGTGGTGGCGCACGCCTTTAATCCCAGCACTCGGGAGGCAGAGCCAGGCAGATCTCTGTGAGTTCGAGGCCAGCCTGGTCTACAGAGCGAGATCCAGGACAGGCACCAAAACTACACAGAGAAACCCTGTCTCGGAGAAAAAAAAAAAAAAAGAATTGTCTTGTCTCTACTTCCTCAGGGTTAGGATTACAAGTGTATACCATGGAACTCTGGTCTATGTTTGATTCTTTGTTTGTTTGGTTTTTTTTTTTTTTTTCTTTTTTGTTATTTCAAAACAGAGTTTCTCTGTGTAACAGCTCTGGCTGTCCTTGAACTCACTCTGTAGACCAGGCTGTCAGGTTTTTTTTTTTTTTTTTTTTTTTTTTTTTTTGGTTTTCTCTGTGTAGTCTTGGCTGTCCTCAAACTCACTCTGTAGACCAGGCTGGCCTTGAACTCATAGAGATCCTCTTTCCTCTGCCTCTCAAGTGCTGGGATTAAAGTCGTGGGCCCCCACCAGAGCACCCAGCTTTTTACATAGGGTCTAAGGATCTAACTGGGGTCTTCATGCTTGTGCAGTAAACAGTTTCCTGACTGAATTACCTCCAAAGCCCCTCAGAGAGTGTAGTAGTTTTAATTTCCATGTTGTATATTTATTGGAAAGATGTGTATGCAGATGCTTTTTTTTTTTCTTTTATTCAGTGTTGAGAATTGAGCCCAGGGCCTCATGTACATCAGGAAAATGGTCTTCCACTAAGCTGGGGCCCTAGGCCCTTTGTCCATGTTCAGCTGGTTGTTTGCTGGGGTATTTCGTAGGTTCCAGACACTTGGGCTGCACATGCAGTCTGAACGCATGTGTTACCAACACTGAGACATGAAGAGAATGTTCTTTTTTTCTTTAACTTCCTTGTTCTCAGCTTCTCTTAGGAAAACAGATCTGGACTTGAATTCCCACACACTAACTCTCTAAGGGCACCTTTAGGTGAGGTTGGGCTTTGTCTCTTGTTCCCTCACAGAACTTGCTTGGCTGCAGGCCTGGCCACAGAGGGCCTTGGGTTTTGCAATCCCCAATTGAAGCTGCATAGTTACTTTACGTTAGTTTTGGAGAGAGACAGATCGGCTTTGCTGGCCCTTCTCCGGCTCTTTCGGCTTATCCCATACGCATTAAGAAACTCGAATGTAGCAGCTCCCCTTTGGGCCAGGTGTTCAGGATGTGAGCAGAGAAGTAAAATGTTCAGGCCTTTGAAGTGACGAAATGGCTGGGGTGGTTCCTGTGTTTATGAGCAAATTACACGGGTGTGAGTTTCTAGAACTCTTTTTTTTTTAAAACATTTTATCTATTTATTATTTTATGTTTTTGATTTTTATGTTTTGTGTGTTTTGGCTTGCATGTGTATCTATGGACCACATGTATGCAATGCCTGTGGCGGCCAGAAGAGGGCGTCTGAGCCCCCCCGTGTCTTAGGGTTTCTACTGTTGTGAAGAGACACCATGACCACAGCAACTCTTAGGAAAACATTTCATTGGGGTGACTCGCTTACAGTTCAGAGGTTCAGTCCACTGTTATCACGGCGGGACATGGTGGCATGTAGGTAAGGTAGCATACAGGCAGACATGATGCTGGGGAAGGAGCTGAGAGTTCTACGTCTTGATCCACATGTAACAGGGAGTGACCTGAACACTGGGCACAGTTTAGGCATAGGAGTCCCCAAAACCCACCCCCACGGTGGCACCCTTCCTCCAACAAGGCCACACCCCCTAATAGTGCCACTCCCTTTGGGGGGCATTTTCTTTCAGACCACCACACCCTGGAACTGGAGATACAGGCAGTTGAGAGCTGCCTTGTGGGCGCTGAGAATTGAACTGGGATTCTGAAGGGGCAGCCAGGTGCTTTTAACTGCTGAGCCTTCTCTCCAGCCCTGAGTTCCCAGAACCCTTAACTCTTTGGAGAAACTGCTAGCTCCCCCTTAATACTGCGCTACCCTCTTGTGTCGCTTGATAGAAGTATGGAAAAAAGGAACCTGGAGGTTAGATACTCCCTGATGATCGGACTTGGGATGAAGGCGAAGGGCGGGCAGAGCAGGCCTGACAGTAACCTGTGGCAGTTGCACCGGCTTCCATTCCCAGCTTAGCTGTTCCCATCCTTTTTGACCCTTGACATCTTTGCACATCAGCCTCCTTACCTTGAGAGCGGGTGATTATAATTCTCACCCGTACTTCTTCATGGTTGGGGATAGCCTGGCACTCACGTGTAGCTCAGACTGGCCTCCTCTCAGCAGCCTTCCGGGTGCTGGGATTGCAGGTGTGTGCCAGAGAAACCTGTTTTCTGAGGGTGACGGAAGGAGATGGAGTTTCTTTTCCAGGGCCAGTCTGTCTTGGCTGAAGTAGGACATCCTTACTGGGGCACCAGCTCCTCTTTGCCTGTTGCCCTGTGGTGCTTGAGGTCACCGTGTGGTCCACGCACTGCCATCCTTTGCCAGATGTGACAGCCTCTGCTTTGCCACAGCATCTGAAAGTGGGAACCTGGGGGCACTGCCTGGGGAGTGTGGGAGTCTTCTTTTCTGGGCACACAGCCCCTTACTCAGACCTTTCGGCCGTCTTTCCTGGTGCCACCATCCGGTTCTTAAACCCCTCGCCTATTCTGTCTTTGAGTTTCTGACCCAGAAGAGAGAAACTGGCCCATTGAGGAGCCAAGAAACCCCAGGCATTGGTTCCCAGTTCTGGGTCCCACCATGAGCTTCACTGGTTCCCCAGGCAGAACCTCAGTGACTGTCACCCTCCAGGAGGCAGGAGCTGGGGTTGCAGGTGCGATAGCTTCTTGTGATATCTGCCTGTCTCTGCATCAGGTTCCCCAGCCACCACCACTCCCTCCCCGTCACCTCATCATTTCCAGGAAGGTGCAGGAGGCTCTTGCCCCAGCTTAAGATGGCCTTGTCCCCATCCTGCTGCTTGCAAGTTGACTTGAGGTTAGGAAAAGAGAGCATGTGAGGACAGTAAGTTTACAAGATCTGGAGAGGGCTTGAGGATGTAGTTCAGTCTCCAGCAGAGAATAAAACTGGGTGTGCCAGTGCATGCCTGTAACCCAGCACTCAGGAGGTGGAGGCAGAAGTTCAAGGTTATCCTCTGCTAAATCCTAGTGAATTTGAGGCCAGCCTGGGATACATTAGACCTTATTTAAAAAAAAAAAAAAAAAAAAGCTCTAGAGAAAACCTATTGGTCCTCAATATACCAACATATTGTAAACAACTGGATTGCTAATTAGCTAGGTGTGCCAGAGTGTTGGTGCCAGGGAGGCCCAGCCTGGCACCAGTCCAGGCCATGGTTCCTCTCTCCACAGCTCTGGAATGGTGAATTGCACCAATCCCTTGCCCATCGGAGGCCTCAGTTACATTCAGGGCCACACCAACTCCCACCTTGTCAACACGACTGTGGGTGAGTGCCTGGATGCCACGGCACAGAAGTTCCCCAACAGAGAGGCTTTGGTTATCCTCCATGAAAACATCAGGCTGAACTTTGCACAGCTCAAGGAGGAGGTAAGTACTGACCTTGAACCTTCCAAGAGCAGCCGCTGGTCCCTAGCTGTTATAGCTGAACGGAGGGTCCATGAGAGTGGATGAGAGGGGCGCATGCCCGTGGGGCAGTGTGCTGGGAACTCCTGAGGGTCCTACTGTTGGCGTTAGGAGACAGAGGCAGAAGTGATCTAGATGTCTCTTGACCCGGTGGTTCCTGGAATACTTGTTTACTGTGTCGACTCCTTACCTCCTTACCGTCATTGTGTTGAGTCCACTGAGGCCTGGCAATCCGTTTGTTCCTAGTGACTCCTGGGCTAAGAGAGAGAGTAGGACTCAGGGGTCCCTCCTGCTTGTCCCCACCTCACCTGTCTTCCCCATCTGTTTATACCAGGTGGACAAAGCTGCTTCTGGTCTCCTGAGCATTGGCCTCCGCAGGGTTGACCGGCTGGGCATGTGGGGACCCAATTCCTATGCATGGGTGCTTATTCAGTTGGCCACTGCCCAGGCAGGCATCATCCTGGTGAGAAGGGGTTTACCTGGCACCACTGGGTATGTGGAGGGATGTCATTCAAGGGGAGCCTCTTAGATACAGAACCAAACCCGTGTCTGTCTGGCTTCCGGCTTGGTAGTGCTTTTACCCGAGGTTCACCGAAGAGCCCTGGCAGAGTGTAGGATGCTGCCTTGCCCTTTCTGAGGGAGCAGTGAGAGAGTGGAACATCTACCCAGGACACTGACATAGCCTCTCTGTTCCCCCAGGTGTCTGTGAACCCAGCCTACCAGGCCTCAGAACTGGAATATGTCCTAAGAAAGGTACCACTTGCCCCTGGTGGGGAGGGGAGTTTCTCATGATGTTTTATAGAGGCTGATGGGATGAGAAAGGACATGCTCAGTGGATAACATTACAGAGTGTCTCTCCTCAGGCTACATATGGTTGGGAGGAGGTCTTGGCTCCGCAGAGTGTGTATGGATCAGCCATAAGACTGATGTGGGTGTTAGGGGTGGAGTGTGTGTGTCAGGGTAGTGTGTGTGTGTGTGTGTGTGTGTGTGTGTGTGTGTATTTGTATGTTTTAGAGTAGAGTGCACCTTAGTGCATTGGAAGCTCTGTGTGTGTTGCTACATGGGTATATCTGGATAGCTGTTCAGGTATAGGAGAAAGAGATCAAGACATTACTGATGGCCCCTAAGTCTGGGCTTCCTGCTGATCACAGATAGGGGGACTTCTCCTCCCACAGGTAGGCTGCAAAGCCATTGTGTTCCCTAAGGAATTCAAAACCCAGCAATATTACAACATCTTGAAGCAGATCTGTCCTGAGCTGGAAAAGGCCCAACCAGGGGCCTTGAAGAGTGAGAGGTGGGTATGTCCTGGGTTTGTGGAATATCAAGTGACATCTCAGACTCCTACCTCCTACCCAAGGTGGAGCTGATGTCTTCCTGGGCTGTCTTCTAGCCGCATGTCACCATCCTCTCTGTCTCCCAGGCTCCCAGATCTGACCACAGTCATCTCAGTGGATAGCCCTTTGCCAGGGACCCTGCTGCTGGATGACGTGGTGGCAGTCGGTAGCAAGGAGCAGAATCTGGCCCAGCTGCGGTACCACCAGCAATTCTTGTCCTGTTACGACCCCATCAACATCCAGTTTACTTCGGTAGGACAGCGGTCTCCAGTCCCAAGCCTAGATGAACCCTGTGCCCTGCCCATGTGGCCCCGGGGATGGAGAGATGGTAGAGAAAGTCAGGAGAGCGACACTCTCTCCTGATTCTGGCCTCCAGCCTCCTACTCTGCCTCAAAAAATCATCAACTGGTGTTTTTGTTACTCACCCCTTCTGGGTCCTGTTTCTTCCAGCCCAGAGCAGATTTATGGGAGTCACCAGGGCTGGGAGAGGTGGACCTCATGGAGTCTATCAAGGGGAATCAGGCTCAGAGAGGGAATTTCTCCAAACCCATGGAGCTAGTTAGTGGCAGATCCTCTGAGCCACCTTATATGACATGTAAACTGGACAAAGACAGCTGTGTTGCGTGCTCTTTTGCTTTTCCGCACCCTAGCATCGGGGCCTGCACATCTTACTGCGCATAAACAGAGGGAGGGGATGGATTCAGGACAACCATATTCTCCTAGTCTTATGACTCTTAGCCCCCAGCTCCTCTGAGCAGTGGTCAAAGATGGGAAGGGAACATTGACAAAAAGACCAAGCTGTCGCTTGCTTTTCTTCTTAGGGGACTACTGGCAGCCCCAAGGGGGCCACTCTTTCCCACCACAACATTGTAAACAACTCCAACCTGATAGGCCAGCGGCTAAAGATGCACACGAAGGTGAGATTGGGATGGCCCCAGTGAGGTTTTTATAGGCTACAGGGAGCACAGCTCGGCAGAGTGGGACAGCTTGCCAGGCTCCCCCTGCTGGTTGGAAGAACTGACTCCATGATAGACCCAGCCTCCTGTCTCCATCTCCAGACTGCAGAAGAGTTGCGGTTGGTCCTGCCCAGCCCCCTGTACCACTGCCTGGGCTCCGTGGGGGGCACCATGGTGTCTGTGATGTATGGTGTCACTCTCCTCCTGTCTTCTCCAAGCTTCAATGGCAAGAAGGCGCTGGAAGCCATCAGCAAAGAGAAGTGGGCATTGGTGGACAAGCCACCTGTGGGCTGATGAGACCCTCCAAATCCTCACTCCTGGACCCTTTTCTGAGATGCTTCCTTCATCCAGCCAGGAGACCTGGGATGGGGGGCGGGGCTAGAGGGCTAGGTCCCACCTTGAGCTTCTTCCTCTTCACTGAGAGTTCATGGTGGGGAGGGAAGGGGGTGCCCTCTCACTTCTAAACCTAATCTTGGGACCTTCCTTTGTGCAGAGGCACCCTCCTGTATGGCACCCCCACGATGTTTGTGGATGTTCTGAATCAGCCAGGCTTCTCCAGTTATGACGTCTCATCTATACGTGGAGGTGAGGTGCAGTGTGGTCAGAGGAACCAAGGCTCGAGGCAGGTCAGCTTCCCTGACCCTGATGAAGCCAGTTTCGTATGTAGAAGGCAGAAAGGGACACCGTAGAAAGATGGTGTCGAGAGGGAGGTAATTCCCCAGTGTCCCTGGATGCTGGACCAACCTCAGCTTTTATGTGGTGTGCCAAGGCTCAGGGTCTCTCTCCTTACATGGGTAGGTGAAAGGGGTCTAGTGGACTAAAGAATGGGGACATGTGTTAGCTTCTCTTATTTTTCTGTGATACTGGGCATTGAACCAGGGGCCTCCTGCATGGTGGGCAAGTGTTCTGTGGTAGAACTGTATCCCCAGCCCTTTACTGAGTGTTTTTGAGATGAGATCTCACTAAGCTGCCCGAGCTGTCCTTGAACTCACTCTGTATCCCAGTCAGACTTTGAACTTACAATTCTCCTGCCTCAGCCTCCCAAGTAGCTGGTAATACAGGCCTACACCACCAATCCCATCATCCTCTCTTTCTGATTCAGGTGTGATTGCTGGGTCCCCAGCACCCCCGGAGTTGATCCGAGCCATCATCAACAAGATGAACATGAAGGAGCTGGTGGTGAGTGGTTGTCAGAGCCCGGGTACGTCTGGGAAAGGCCAGGCCTGTAGTGAGTAGGGACTGACAAGCCAAACCAGAAGCCCCAAGGTGAACCTCCAGGTTGTTCTCCGCTTCCTGGAGCAGAGGTGAGGCAAAACTGTGAGCTTATTAACTAACGCCTGGTGAGGTGTAGGGAAAAGTGAGAGGGAGTGAATGTTATACACACATAAAATTATGTTTATAGAAATCTAGGGCAGAGATGCAGCATGGGAGGAGGAGCCAAGCACTGTATCCTGTTAGCACGTCCTGGCAGGCAGGGACTGGGGACACGGGCTTGAAATCCTTTCTGGCAATGAGGGTGGGACAAGGGCCTGATGTTTGTTTCCAAATGGCGGGGAGGCGGGGACTGGGAAAGGTGGTTATAGGGGTGTGGCCATCCCAGTGACCACTGCATTTTGGCTCTGAGAGACGCAGGGTAGGGAGTTTTGCACTGGCTTCCCTGAGAGGAGCCATGCACAGTGCCTGGGGAGAGGCGCTGTGTCCTCCCTTGGACCCCATTAGGTGGAGCTGGGGTGGTAACAAGGAGTCCAGTGCTCCCTGCCAGGATGTGTCTATGTGTGGGCAGCTCTGTGCATCGGCAGAGGCTGTGGGAGAAGGTGTGGATGGTAGGGGGGGATGTCAGTAGTCACTCCAGCAGAAGACAGTCACCAGGACTGGCTGAGACAGGACCTGCATTGAAAGAAGGATGGTTGTTAGGTCTTCAGTCACCCAGATGACATCAGAGAGAATGGTGGATATCCTAGGCCAACCCCTTGGAGGGGGAGACCCAGTCCACCCCTCCTTTTCCTGTAAGACAGAGGGTCTGATCACCCCTCCAGAGATGGCGTCATGGGAGGCAGCAACACCCTGGCTGGAATCTCCAGAGACAGACAGTGGTGGCCTCCCTGCCCGGCCCCCACCTGTTTAATGGCGGCCAGCTTTCTTGGACCTCTTGGTGGGGGATTTGCAGCTGCGGAGGGCGTCTGTGTCACGAATACGCTGACCCTTGAACTTGGCTGGTGAGGAGCAGGTGGCATCTGGTCGAGAAGTCTTGGCTTCCAACCACCTGCGGAGACAAAGAGTTGCTGGACTTGGGCAAGCTGGGTGGGAATGCTTGGGGAAGGGACAGTGACCAGGATGGACTTGGCCCTAGAAAAATCTGGAGCTGTCATCTTCATTTGACAAGTGAGAAAACGGAGCCACTCGGTCCCAGACCCACTAGGTAGCCAACTAGAATGTATGAACAGGCTGCCCTACCGCAGGACCTGCATGCCAAGGAGAAACTGGGGATATGCTCACCGCCGAAGGCCACGGAGCTGGCAGGTGCATTTCCATGGGTTGTTGGTGAGAGTGAGGGTCTCCAGGTTGTCGAAGGGGAAGGTAGAGGGCAATTGGTTCAGGCGATTGTTCTCCAGATGGACGTGTTTCAGTGTGGTCACACCCAGGAAGGCACCATCTGAGATCTGGGAGGTATGGAAGGCAGAAGTGAGAGAGCCTCAACTCCAGTCCAGGTTCTCCTAGCTCTCACCTCAGAGGCCAGAAGCCTGGACACAAGTAGCCTGTTGAGGAGCTGCGATTTTCCAAGAAGAATGACCAAGTTGTCTAGATGATGTAATCCACAACACCCTTTGGAGATGGAAGGTGTCTTTTCCAATATGTAGATGGAAAATGTTCAGGCCTTTGGCCAGGATCACCTAGCCAGTAAACAGTAGCTGCAGGGCCACGCCCTGCCCCCCACCTCCAAGGCAGCACCCTCCCTGCACAAACACTGGGTCTGGGGAGCAGCCAGAGCTTGGTGTGGAGAGCCCAGGCTGGCACACAGTGAACCTGGTTAGTGTTTGGTGGGATGGGCAGTGAGCCCAGGCTCCCCACATCCCCAGGGTCCCAGGATTTCCCCCAGTACTGTCCTCATTGCTCCCCTGCCCTCTGCCAGATGCTATTTGTGGAGCCACCTTGGTGGGGACTTTGGCCAGGATGGACGGCTCCAGAGGAAATGTATTGGTGCCCTCATCTGAGCCCTGGTGCCACAGTTCCTGTCTGGGCTCCCCATTCCAAATTGTTCTACTGCCCACCACTCTGGCACTAGGGTGGTCTGCCTTCAGCTCGAGTGAGGCCGGGCTGAAGAAGACCCACCCAGACAGAAGGTTCTATCTACCCAGACAAGGTTGACCTCTGCCCAGGTTAGCTTCTGCCCTGAGCTCCCTGTCTGTGTCCTCACTCACAGCCCAGGTTGGGATGTGACATTCTCTAGTAACAAAACTGTCCTCTATCTTGTTCTGGTCCCTGCCCAAACCTCCTGGCTGAAACTGTGTGCCAGGGGGTGATTTTCTAGTTCCAAGAAAAGGATTTTGCTCCTACATAGCCCCACCTGGCTAGACTGGTCATCCCAGTGGGGGATGAGAAGGGGACAGAGGTCTAATGACCAAGGAAGACAAAAGTCAACACTATCTGGGGGACAGGGAGATAGTCAGTGTATTCTGTGAGGAGACACTTTGGGGGGTGCGCTGAGGATCACATGTGTTTCTTCACAGGCCCCATGAGCACCAAGTCTGCACCTTGGTGGAGCCTTTGGTCTGTTTTCCTACTCAGTTGAAATGGACCTGAGCTTGCAGTAAAATCGGGTGTGTTTGGACCCACAGAGGGGATGGGGCATCCATCAGGGTCTCTGAGGGTATGGAAGAAGTCCCCTAAAGCCATTCTCCCCACACACACACTCATCCTCCAGCCCCTCATTTTACCTTAGCACACTGGCCAGCCCCACCAGGAACAGGGACTCTTTGTGAGTCGGAGTCACTCAGCCTCTCTGTAAGGTACCTCAGTAGACAAACCTTCCTTTATGGGATGGCAGGCTTACCGAAGACTGGGAAAACGGCAGAGGAGGGGTGGAAAGCTCGACAGGAAGAGATGCCTGCTGCTCGGTGTGGGATTTGGGGACAGACGCCTCTCCAGAGGCCATTTGTGAGGCCAGAACAGCCCATCTCTTATAAGGAGGAGTCCCGAGAGAGCATTACTGAGAAGCATAGTGACCAGGTGAGGAAGAGAGAGGGATGGGGGTTGGGTGATGTGTCAAAGTCTGAGAGAGATGGCAGGGCTCCTTGCTTTGATAATTGGGGATGGCGGGGCAAGGAGTCCAGGAGGAGAGACTAGGCTGGCCTCCCAGCAGAGAAGGAGCCAGGAGAACTCTGCAGCCAGGGCACTCACCTTCTCCAGGTTGGTGTTGTCTAGCCAGAGGGTCTCCAGGTATCTGCCGAAGGACTGGAAGGCGTTGTCTGGGATGCTCTTCAGAGGGTTGTGGGACAGTTTCAGCTCCTCCACCACCCGAAGTTTGCTCAGGGCAGCCGAAGGGTAGCTAGACAGCTGATTCTTGTCCAGGTGGAACTTGGCAAGGTTCTCCACATCATCCAGGGCTCCAGGCTGCAGGGAACTGAGGGCGTTTTCTGACAGGTAGAGCCAGCGCAGGTCCTTGGCACCCTGGAAGGCTCCAGCTCGCAGTTCTCGGATTTTGTTATTGTTGAGCTGCAAGATGAAGAGGTTGACCAGAGGGGAGAGCAGCCCCCGGGGCAGCTCCGAAACCTTGTTGTGGTCTAGATAGAGGTAAGTGAGTTCAGTCAGGTCATCGAAGGCTCCAGCTCGCAGCACCCGGATGTCATTGTGGGACAGGTACAGGTAGATGAGCTGCTTCAGGCCTCGGAAGGCACCGGCGGCCACCTCGCGGATGTTGCAATGCTGCAGGTGCAGCGAGACAAGGTTCGGCATGGTCCGAAAGGAGTTGGCAGCCAGCACTGGGAAATTGTTGCGCTGGAGGTTGAGCAGTTTGGTTGTCTCTGACACCTTGGGGATCTTCTGCAGCCCCACCTTGTCACAGATGACATGCTGCAGGTCGCCATGGCAGTGGCAGTTCTGGGGGCAGGCGGCCAGCGCCGGCAGGAGGATGGCAAAGAAGCTCAGACTGAGTAAGAGCACGCGGGCCATGGCCGGGATGCCTGGAGTCAGGGCTGGGGGCTGCTGCGGCGGCGGGGCGCTGGCAGCGGCAAGTCCTAGATTCTTGGGTCTCTCGGCCCATTTATAGGGCAGCCCTGACCGCAGCTGGCAGCGGAGCCAGCTACTACGTGGAGCATCGAAGCCACTGACTTAACCCCCTCCCGCCCAGAAATGCGCCCCCTGTCCTCGATGGCTAGGGGCTCTTTCCACAGCAGGAGATCATGCGTAGTGTTGGGGACCCTTTTCCTGAGCCCCAACCCCTTGCTTCCGGCTCGCAAACTCTATGCATCACTTCTCCCTATCCTCCTCTACCTGGACCCCCACCCTTGTGGTGGGGCAATAGATGTGTTGAGGACCTCTGAATTTCCACTGGGCAGAGGGAGGCGTTCCCAGAACTTATTTATTTGCTCAAGTTTGAGACTCCACGTCCCCCTCCCCCCATACACCCTTGGCAGACAGGTCACCCTGGACTCAGGGAGGGAGGAAGTGGGGCCCGACAGCCGGATGCGTCTCGCCGCTGTCTGCCAGCGGTGCTTTAATGGATGGGGCTGTTTGTGCCCTGCAGGCGAAGCGTGAGAGCACCTTTGTGGGTTGGGCTCCCGCTTCTGGGTAGACCCTCCTCAGTTCACCCCAAGGAGATGGGAGAGCTGGTTAATGATGCTGGTTGACAATGGTGCGCTTGCCTCTGCCCCTTCTCGTATCACCAGGCCTGTAGGAGCCTAGGTTGTGGGCTTTCCCATGACCCCTCTCTCTTAGTTCTGGGCTTCCTAGTCTGTCCTTTGCACCCGCGTTCCCCTTTTCTAGGGCTGAAGGCTAAACAGAAAAGTGGGAATTGGTGTGTGTGGGGAGTGAACCACAGGCCACTGGACAAGCACGGTTGCACATTCCCCTCCTTAATCTCCCCAAATATCCCCATTTCTGGATCCTCCCCTCCCCCGTGGTTAAGACCCACCCCTAAGGGGGTCGCATAGTGGCGGCCTAGTGGCGCCAATGTGTACTTGGCAGAGACCATACCTGGGCAATGACCCCAGGACTGTGTGAGCTGGTGGGAGGTGGGGTGCTGGCTACAGGCGACAAACCTGGGCCAGATGCTAGGCTGTGGGCAGCCCCACCCTAGTGGACCCGGCTTCTGTTCACTCGCCAGCCACACTGTCTGGAGTTCCGTGGAGAAGGCTGGGTGAGCAGGCAGGTTACAGTTTTGGCCCAGGGTGAGCTCTGGATTGCCTGGCAAGAGGTGCTGTCTGTTTTGGGAGGTGGTAGAGGAACCATACCCGAACTGTGCCAGAACCACACCACCTGATACACAGGAATGGAGGCCACCAACAGAGACCTGATAGAGTACAAAGGATCTAGACCTCAAGCCACCCAATACATAGTTATGGGGTTTGGTCTCCAGGCTTGTTCTTCCCTAAGCCCTTCTGACCCCTTGCCTCTAGAATGCAGGGTGTGTGGGTCGTTCTTGGCCTAGAATATTCTCTGATGGTATTTAGGCTGGCTGCTAGTTTTTCTGTTGCACAGGATGTTCTAACCACTGGAGGTGCCACAGGCCTTTTAAATTCTGCTCGGGCTATATTTTTGTTTTGATGAAAATAAACGCATAGGAAAGTCTCCAGAACTTTCAGGGGGCACCCATCCTAAGACCAGGCGCTTGTCCCGGGTTGGAGGGGAGTTGTGTCCGTGTGTCTGTACTGCTCCCAGCTAGATCAAGCAAAGCAGGCTGGCTTTCTCATCAAGTTTATGGGGCCTTTGGCTAGGAAGAGAGGGACAGAGGATGTGGTGGCCTGAAGTCGAGAAGGTAGGACTGAATCAACCTGGAGATGGGAGAAAAGAAGTATGGGTACTGCTGATGCCAGAAGCCACAGGCGCCACAGGGGAGTGACAGAACCCTGGCCATCAGAGACTGGCTTCTATTCTCAAGTTTGTTTCAGACCTGGGGCCCTGCAGAGATCTGCACTCTGGCTCCTGCCCTCTGGCTCCTGTCCCCTCACCCCGGATCTCACCATTCAGTTCCCCAGGGTAGGTCATCTCAGCCCTCTGCTCTCACTCAGTTCCCTCCAAGCCGTCTTTCTGGCCCCTCTAGGTTGTTTATGGAACCACAGAGAACAGTCCCGTGACCTTCATGAACTACCCCGAGGACACCCTGGAGCAGAAGGCAGAAAGTGTGGGCAGAATTATGCCTCATACGGAGGTGAGCCCCTGACGGATGCCCTCAGAGCCCACCTCCCACCACTCGAGGACAGTTGGGGCTTTCCGTCAGGCATCCAAACATCTCACTCAAATACAGAGGGCCCCAGCAACGGGGGCTTGCTGGACCTGGCCCGGCTTTGTGGGTTGAAGCAAGGAAGGGGAAGAGCTGGAGCAGCCGCCCTGAGCAGCCGCCAGCTGAACCTCTCCTCAGCCACCCTTCCTGTCTGAGGTGTGTTTTTGCCAAGCCCACTGTCTGTCTTGGGGCAGCTAGACCAGTCTCAAAAATGAGCCAGAACAGAGATTTTTTTTTTTTCCTTCGCAGCTCTTACTTCCATTGGGCCCCGCCTCCTGCTCTTTTGTCTGAGCACAAACTCTTCTTTTCCCAAGCTGTCTGTCCCTTGAAGGCCTCTTACACTTCAAAGGCCCTGGGACACTCCCCAGTCTCAGACTCCTAGCTATGACTCCTCTGTGGCTCCAGCCATGTAGCTTTATTCGGATATTACTGAGTGTCTGTGCCTCTTGGGGATGCACCCTGGGCACTGTCAGAGAGACCTCTTTCTCCCATCCCCGAAGTGCAGACATGGAAGCATCCAGACCCAGTTTTCCTTGGCACATTGGCTGGGGCTCTTGGTCTACTAGGATTTCGGGTTCTCCCTCTCCTGATCACATGGCACAGCCATTCTGTCATCTTCGCCTTCTTTGCTGCCTTGTGGGAAGTGAGGGAGACAATGATCTTCCCTTCTACATGGCTCATAGTTCAGCATCTGGCCTGGCACTCTCAGGCCTCCTTCAAGGCTGCTCACTACCCAGCCCTGTCCCCTCTGGTGTGAAAATACAGCCAGAGAAGGAATTTAAAAGGCGGGTGGCACCCCCTCCACACACACACACCCTCCCCATGGTTCAGGCCCAGTGTGGGTCTCTGCACGCCGATGGGTCTATTCTAGCTTCATTTTCTTTTCCCTGGTCTGGGATGATTACAGCCAGCAGTTTCATTTCTGGGAGGGTGGGGGGAAAGAAAGGGAAGCTCCCCCTACCCCAATCCCCAGGGAAGCAAGAGAGTAGGAGGCTTCAGCTAGAAACTGACCTGCTGTCTCAGGCCCAGATTGTCAACATGGCGACAGGGGAGCTGACCAAGCTGAACACGCCGGGGGAACTGTACATCCGAGGCTACTGCGTCATGCAGGGCTACTGGGGCGAGCCACAGAAGACCTTTGAGACGGTCGGACAAGACAAGTGGTATCGGACAGGGTGAGATGGCGAGATGATGTGGACGCTGGCTACCAAGTAGAGCTGGGGTTCTGAGGCTGAGCTAAGGAAACCAAATTAGCACACGGAGGCCATGGGTCCCTCTTGTCCTGGAGACTTGGTTTCCAAAATTTGTCTGGGGGCAAATAGAGGTAGAGCTCTTGGATGCTATGTGTGAGGCTACAGATTCAATCCCCAGTACTGTGGGAATGTGGGGGATTGGGCGGGGGGAAATACCTCCAAGGCTTGCTGGAGATGTATCTTAGTTTCCAGTGTCCTTGTCTAGTACAGTAAAGTACTGGGCTCAGTCTTCAGCACCACATGAACCAGCACGGTGCACACAGCTGTAACCCCAGCACTTGGTAGAGGGCAGGGTCATCTTCAGCTACATAGTGAGTTGATAGCCAGCCTGAGCTACATGAGACCTTGTGCCCAATAATGGAAAAAAGAACGGGTTGTGGATGCAGTTCAGTAGGTAGAGTGCTTGTCTTGCATGCACAGAGCCCTGGACTTCACCCATAGTACCACATAACCCCGGGCGTGGTATGCACATGTTTGTAACCCTAGTGCTTGGGTGGTGGAAGCAAGAGTATTAGAAGTTCAAGGTTACTCTCACGTGACCCTGTCTCAAAACAGCAACAGGGGCTGGAGAGATGGCTCTGTGGTTAAAAGCCCTGGCTTCTTTGCAGAGGACCCGGGTTCAGTTCCCAGCACCCACATGGTGGCTTACAAGTGTAACTCTAGTTCCAGGAGATCCTCTGCTACTGCATACACATGGTGCACAGAAATGCATGCTACCAAAATACCCAGACACATAAAAAAAAAAAGAAAACAATTAAAAAAAAAACAAACAAAAAAAAACAAGCAACAAAGAATTTCCCTAAGTCAAAATGTGTGTCATGGGGGTGAACCCACTCCTCACAGAGATGAGACACCAGGACATCACACTACGTTTGCACCCCCAGAGTCTGAGCAGTCTTCAGTGAGTTGTTTATTAGTCAAACACAAGGAAGGCCCTCTACAAGAGCAGCCAGAGCTCCTAACTGTTGAGCCATCTCTCCAGTCCCTAGATCTTTCTTCCTTCCTTCCTCCCTCCCTCCTTCCCTCCCCTCCCTCCTTCCCTCCCCCTCCATCCCTCCCTCTCTCTCTCTCTTTCTTTCTTTCTTTTCCCCTGAAGCTGAGGCCTGAACCCAGGACCTTGCGAGGCAAGTGTTCTCCCGCTGAGCTAACCCCCCACCCATGTGTGCGTGCGTCATGTATTAGATCCGCACATTCGCAGCCCACACCCGCTATGCGCCAGTGCTGTTCCCAACGTGATGGATGTGGCAAGCAAGATGAGAAGAGGCCCTGCTCCTCCCCACGTGTCTGGTGGAAGAAGACAGATCATTTCAGACATCAAATAAATCAAATGAGGTCACAGGAGAGGAAGTGGCTGTGGTGGAGCAAGAGGATTTTCTTAGACCAGGGTCAGAGAAGGCCTCTGGAAACATTTGAGCTGAGACCTAAATGATTCAAAAAGAAGGCATCCATAAAGACAAGCTAATCTATAAATAAGAAGACAGAGAGAATGGCATAGGTGCTGTACTGATTTTTTTCCCCTTCTTCCAGCCTAGCCTATAGGTTCCAAAGATGTTTTTTGTTCCTGCTGCGACTCCTAGAATCTAGAGCAATGGGGGACACATAGTAGATACTCAATAAATGTTTTGTGACTGAGTGAACAAGTGAGCTAGCGGACTAGCACCATAAAGCCGAGGTGAGATGCCACTCCCGGGTTTCTTCTTCCAGAGACATCGCCACGATGGATGAACAGGGCTTCTGCAAGATCGTAGGCCGCTCCAAGGACATGATCATCCGGGGCGGTGAGAACATCTACCCCGCAGAGCTGGAGGACTTCTTCCACAAACACCCACAGGTGCAGGAAGTGCAGGTGAGGCACCGTGAATCCGGTGGTACCCCAGGATTAGCTGGTGAACAGGAAGGGGTTTGCCTTAGGCTCCTGTTGCTGTGAACGGAACACCATGATCAAAAGCAACTTGGGGAGGAAAGGGTTTATTTTGTCTTAACTTATCTTAGTCCATCATCAAAGGAAAGTTGGGGTTGGGATTCAAGGCAGGAACCTGGAAGCAGGAACTGAAGGGGTGCTGCTTACTGGCTTGCTCCCCATGGCTTAATCAGCCTGCTTTCTTATAACACCTAGGACCACTAGCCTAGGGATGGCCCCACCCACAGTGGGCTGTCTCCTCCCACATCAATCATCAATCAAGAAAATGCAACATAGGCTTTCCCAGAGGCCAGCCTGGTGGGGTCATTTTCCTACTTGAGGTTCTCTCTTTCCGAATGACTCTAGCCTGTGTCAAGTTGACATTAAAAATGAGCCAGCCCAGGGTCGCAGTGTGGTACTTGTCTTTGACCTTGGATAGGTGGTGGGGGTGAAGGACAATCGGATGGGAGAGGAAATCTGTGCTTGCATACGGCTGAAGAGTGGGGAGACCACCACAGAGGAGGAGATCAAAGCTTTCTGCAAAGGGAAGGTGGGACCCCCAACTATCCTCACTCACTCACCCACCTCTCCCTGTCTGTCATCCCCGGTGTGTGTGTGGAGGGGGGGGGATGTTGCCTGATGGACCCAACTCCCCAGCCAAGGGAGCACTCTGACCTTGGTCAGCCTCACACTGTCCCTCTCCGGTCTGCAGATCTCCCACTTTAAGATTCCCAGATACATCGTGTTTGTGGACAGCTATCCTCTCACTATCTCAGGGAAGGTGTGTAAGGTGGAGGGGACTGGAGAGGGGGACGGGAGAGGGGCAGGGCAGTGTGGGGTGTGGCGGGCCCAGTTGTGAAGGCCAAGTGGTCCTACCTCTTCCTCCCTCCATAATGAGCTGGCGAGGCAGGCAGAGGAGGGTCCAAAAGTCACTTCGGGGCTTTCTTGGGTTTCGCTCTTGTCCTCCTCCCCCCCTGTCATTTCCTAGGCAAACCAAGGATGGTTGGTTACCATGGTACCAGAGCAGCAGACTTTCACTCTTGTCTTTCTTCTAGATCCAGAAATTCAGACTCCGAGAGCAGATGGAACAACATCTAAAACTGTGAAGCAAAAGAGGGTCCTCCCAGAGCCCCTCAGTCCTCCCACACAAAGGAGGGACCTCCCAGAGCCCCTCAGCCCTCCTGCACAAAGGAGAGCCCTCCTCAGCCCTCCCACACAAAGGAAGGTCCTCCCAGAGCCCCTCAGTCCTCCTGCACAAAGGAGAGCCCTCCTCAGCCCTCCCACACAAAGGAGGGTACTCCCAGAGCCCCTCAGCCCTCCCACACAAAGGAGAGCCCTCCTCAGCCCTCCCACACAAAGGAGGGTCCTCCCAGCCCTCTCAGGCTCTCCTGAGCCCTCCTCAGCCCTCCCACACAAAGGAGGGTCCTCCCAGCCCCCTCAGGCTCTCCTGAGCCCTCCTCATGCCCCTTGTCATCTTGAGGACTTGGCATAAAGAGTTCCCTGTTTGGCCAGTGTCTATTTGGTGTGCTCTCTGCAGCTCCTGTGGGGTGGAGAAGGGAAGAGAGGAAGGGAGCCAGCTCCTTCAGATTAGCCCTCCAGGCCCTCTGCTGTACATTACCTACTTAATCTAAGCCTCGCCCGGTCCCCTGGAAATCCCAAGGCCTTCCTTTTCCTTGTCTTTCTTTGTGTGTGTTGGTTTGAGACAGGATCTCCCTGTGTGGATTGTACTGGGATTCACTGTGTAGACCAGGCTGGTTTTGAACTCACAGAGCCCTCATTGCTTCTGCCACTGGAGTGCTGGGATCAAAGTCGTGTGCCACCGTGCCTGCCTCCATTTCTGTTTTTTTGTAAGCTTTACTCATTAATCATTGTTCAAATTGTTGGTACAGATTAGTCCAGAAATAAATATTGCTGTGTTTTTCCCCCAGCGCTGAGAATCGTAAAGGCCCTCACAGGCTAGATAAGGACTTTTCTGCTGACCTACGCTCCCAGCCCAATAATTA
>CABHPQ010143527.1:0-44889 GCA_902168405.1 Peromyscus aztecus | reverse complement strand
TATGCTCTTAATGTTAGGTTGCTTTTCTTTGACAACACTTGTTTAGAATAATTTCAAAGTATACCATATGACCACACATTACCTGAACTAATTACTATTGGGCTCCTAAAAAAATGTGCCAAGCAGTTATGTATTGTGTGACAAATTTGGGAATAGGGTCTGAGCATATTTTGTTTATTGACTATCTGTCCTGTCAACACTTTGGCTTTTCTGTCAACTGAGTCTAACCTCAGCATTGTGCCCACTTTCAGAAATGTAGCAGGTTTAAGTAAATACTCTTAATCTTGAATGCATAATATTAGAAAGATTTTAATTTTAGATGTGGGGCATATGTTTAGATGTCAATATGTTGTAAAATAAAATATTTGTTCTAGGGGGCACATAATGTTCTACTTCTTCAAGACTGTGGCTAGCTATGTGATTTGTCTGCACTGTCCTGGAGAAGGAGGATTCAGCCTGCTCTCCACTTGTTCTTGCTGTTGAACAAAGCTTAAAGGCCTGTGCAAAAGCTGGGCGGAGATAGTAAATGTTAATTTGTGATCAGAAACCGCACTCTTCAATTCCTGATTCACTAGATCTTTCTTTTTCCTGTCCTCTAAGACACAAGACAGACATTGCCTCAACATCTTGGGTCATAGTGCAAACACCTGTCAAAAGGATTTGGAGTTTTTATTGGGAGAAATAACCTGTGCTACTCTAAGGTACCAACATGTGGGGCTGTACCTTATCACAGCCCAATCTAGCCAAAATTGTAGACATGAGCAGTGTGTGGAGTATGGCATTGATAAAAATAGAGTGGTTTCCAGACTAATGAAGAAAGTCTTCTATTTTTCTTAGCAGTCTGGGTCACTGACTGGTGTCTCATGTCTCCTGTAATTGGGGCAGAAGGTTTTGATGACTTTCAGATGATGTTCTGATGATCTGGGAGATACTGAACAAGCTTTAATCATCTTTAGACTCTTAAAAACAGTTTCATATTTTTTGAAAAACTGAGTGGAAATATTTTTCTTCAAAGAAGATTTATCATAGATAGTAGCCGTGTTTAGGATTATCAAGTAAGAACTTATAAGATGGAGCAATTCAAATGCTGATTTCAAATTAATTTTCTTTCGTCTCAGTATGCAAAACCTATATTGAAACAGCAATCACTGAGCAAAAGATGAGAGGCCAATGCCTTAAATCACAGCCCTTTATTTTCAAATGCAATGTTTTTCTTATTATGTAAATGATATGTGGAAGGAATTAAAATACGAAAAGAAAAGACAACAATGTCTGAACAGTTTCAGTCACAAGCTTTGGGTCTCACTCAAAATTTGAGGTGGATCCTCTCAGGCTGCTTCTATGTGGTGACAATGATCTAGGTTCTAAACTGTAGTGAGCTTCACATCTTGATTGTCTTCTTACTTTAAAAAATTTTATGTGCTCATATCTTCCTAGGAGATACATTTTTACCATCTCATACTAACTGCTGATAACTAAGTTTACTGAATCTTTGCATCTTTCATGCTTTTTTGTTGTTGTTATTTTGGTTTAAGTGCTATTTAAAGAACTCCTCCCTTTTAATAACTGCAGGAAGGTTAATCCCACTGCTTATTAGTGAAAGGGTGGCACACTGGTGCATACTTGTAAAATGCTTCCTAGAAATTTGTACTGATTTTCTACCTAACTTAAATACACACGTTACTTATTGTTTACTGTTATATTTTGTCATCTTTTGGATGAGAAAAATTGCCTTTTATTGTTTCAATATATTTTATTCTAATATTTATTCTGCATTCATCAAAGACCACATGTTCTTTATAATAAGTCTACTTTTGTAAGGCTTAGCTTATTGTTTGTTCACTTATATTATAGTGCAATCATTTATGTTATGAATTCTCTATTGTCAGCTGGAGGTGCAGTTTTCAAATAAAAATGATAATAAGGGCTAAAGGTACTTGGGTTCCTAGTATACATTAGCTCCCATTTAATAGGCACAGACCTCTAAATTTACTAGTTATGTGCATCATTTCCTTTTAATAATGCTACCTTTATATTATAAAATTACTATTCTTTTTAATATTTGCTTACATTCTAAATTGTGTCCAACGCTGACATAATTATCAGTGTTCTTTTTTTTTCCTGGTGTATATTTCACATTTCAACATTTTCAGATTTTACTATGAACAATTTCTTGTTATTTTGCTTTATGAACATACTTTAGAATAAATGCAAAACTAGATTTTGAAACAGTTTGATAGTCTCTTTCTATATCAAAATATTTAATTAATCTGCATTAATGCTACTTAGATTCATAGAAGCATTACACTGTGCCAGCTTCATTCAACATGTCTCCTTTGCTTCTAAGCCTTGCTTGACATTTCCATGGTTTTCTTACGTTCCTGTGCTGTGTACTCGATTAGGAATACATATACAAATTCTACTAATAGCATATTTGATAGCTTCCTTACAGTAGACAAATATGCATATATAATTTGAAGTGCTTTAACTCTTCTTTGAAGAACAAATCACCACTACAAATGCACATTGTTGTAACTGCTATTTGTTTGAATCCATTTTGAGTAGCAGAAATTTGTAATTCTGAAAAAATACAAGTTACAATATTTTTACATATATTGTAGTTTGTCACTTTTTAAAACTCTTGGTCAGCCACCAGGCGGTGGTGGTGCATGCCTTTAATCCCAGCACTCAGAAGACAGAGGCAGGTGGATCTCTGTGAGTTCGAGGCCAGCCTGGGCGACCAAGTGAGCTCCAGGAAAGGTGCAAAGCTACACAGAGAAACCCTGTCTCAAAAAACCAAAAAATAATAAGAAGAAGAAAAAGAAAAAGAAAAAAGAAAAAATTTTTTTGTCTATATCAAGGTTAAATACAGGTTCTCCTTTATGCTCTTCAGGGACTACATAAGTTTTGCCACAGTTGTTTTCCATCTGCTGTTTTATTTTATGACCTCATATTTATACCTTAAATTGTTCTCATATCCCTTTTCACTTACTGAATATCCTTAATAGGATATAAACTTTTAAATATACCACCTTGTGTAGAGTGTTTATTCATTAGTCTCTATTGAGGTCTATTTTACATTCTTAAAAAAAATGAGGTCTCAGCAGCCCCAGAGATCAGATAGCAGCATCCCCTCCCTACCCATGCCCAAGGCATCAGTGACCACCAGAGCCACAGGCCACACCTGCACTGATTGGAGATAGAGGTGAGTGTCTGAACTTCCAGCTGGACAGCCCTGCTTTTTAGGCCCTAGCCCCTGGGGGCAGAACCCGTGCCCTTCGATTGCAACCCCAGCAAATGGGCAGCAGCATCCTCTACCCCCAATCATCCCCTGCAACATCAGTAACCCCTGGAGCCATAGGCCCCACTTGTACTGATTGGAGGAAGACTGACTCCCAGAGGCACAGGCTCCACCTGCATCAATTGGAAGAAGAGATGGGTAGATGAAAGGATCAGAATACATTCAACAACATAAAGAGCAATATGGCACCACCAGAACCTAGTGGTTCTACAACAGTAAGACCTGAACATCCCAACCCAGATGAAGCAAAAAAAAAAAAAAAAAATGACCTTAAAAAAACTTTATGAAGATGATAGAAGCCCTTAAAGAGGAAATGAAAATTTCCCTTAAAGAAATGGCGGAAAAGACAAATAAAAATGGAAGAAATCAATAAATCCCTTTAAAAAAGCCAAGAAGAAGAAAAAAAAAAACAGTCAAACAAGTGAAGGAGGCAATAACGAAAACACAAACCAAAGGAATTCTGGAAGTAAAAAAATCTGGGTAAGCAAATAGGAACTACTGATGTAAGCATAACCAACAGAACACAAGATATGGAAGAGAGAATCTCAGGCATTGAAGATGCAATAGAAGAAATAGATTCACCAGTCAAAGTAAATGTTAAATCCAAATATTCTTAACACAAATCTGCTGCAAGCTGCAGGAAAATGTATGGAATCCAGCTACTATCACAAAAGCTACTTCTTGAAAAAGTCAAGGACTTTTCTGAAGGTCAAGCCATGGCTTAAGAAGTGTTGGTGATATTTTAGTTTTTGTATATATATTAGCTGATTACTGCAATGATTTTCTTGTATGCTATGTATACTTTCAAGAACTCATAACAGTATATTTTATCTGAAATACCTATTAGGCATCCAAGGCCAAATGGTCTCCTAAACTAAGGTAAATTAAACTCAGACCCTCCTTTTTTATACAGCCTTAGTGGTATTTATGCTAACATTATAGACTCCTAACATTTATCTAAACACATCTAGGAATGTAGTTTGAGAAGATAAATTCCCTTTTTCTGATATATTAACTAATTTTACCTCTTAGTTGAGCTCCTCCTTTACCACTCCCCTTTTGGTTTGGAAAAGAAAGCCTGATGGTCACTGCCTGAGGAAAACTCTTGTCTGTCTTTATGACCCTGTAAGAATATAAGCCTGGTGACCTTGCTTTGACTAGACCACCGCTATTATATGGGTATATAACTGTAAACCTCAGAGACTGAGGGAGGATTTTGAAGATTTTGACTGGAGATGATTTTTACTGGAGAACTAGAAGAATGAGATGGAAGATGAGGAGGAGCCAGATGGGGAAGAACAAGATAGGGGAGAACTAAGATGAGAGAATTAAGATAGAACTTAGAGGGGACAGCAGATAACGGTAGAGAGAAATCAGGCAAGAAAGGAGCTAAGCTTGAGTACAGAACTGTAACTGTATAGATAGAATCTTATCCCAGAGGAATAAAGCAGACAGACTAACAGCTTTGTGTACTTAGATTCATTTCCTAAAAATAAATTTCATCATTTGTAGCTTCTCTTCTGAGCTCCTGGGAAGAATATTATTAAGAATGGTTCTTAATAATATTTAGACAAATAATCCAAGAAATCTGGGATACCATGAAACAAACCAAACCTAAGACTAATAGGGATCAAAGAAGTAGAAGAATTCCAGCTCAAAGACATAGAAAATATTTTCAGCAAAATCAAAGAAGAAAAGTTTCCCAACCTAAGGAAGGACATGCTTATGAAGGTACAAGAAGCTTACAGAACACCAAATAGACTGCATCCAAAAAAAAAGTCCCCTTGCAACATAATAATCAAAACACTAAACATACAGAGTAAAGAAAGAATATTAAGAGCTGCAAAGAAAAAATGCTAAGTATCATATAAAGGCAGACCTATCAGAATTACACCTAACTTCTCAGTGGAACCTCTGAAAGCCAGAAGGTCCTGGATAGACATTCTACATACACTAACAGACTGCAGATACCAGCCCAGACTACTATACCCAGCAAAGCTTTCAATTATCTTTGAAGGAGAACACAAGATATTCCATGACAAAACCAGATTTAAACAATACCTATCCACAAATCTAGCACTATGGAAAGTACTAAAACAAAAACTCCCCAAGGAAGTTAGCTGCACCTGTGAAAACACAGGCAATAAAGAACCAATCAAATCCCAAAGAAGGGAAACCTACCCACACTATCACCACCACCAACAAAACCAAAAAAAGAAAAAAACAAGAATTAACAATCATTTGTCATTAATATCTCTTAATATCAATGGACTCAATTTGCCTATAAAAAGACACAGGCTAAAAGAATGGCTACAAAAGGATGGTACAAAATGGGTAAAAAGAAGGATGGATGCATCCTGCTGCTGCACACAAGAAACACACCTTGCTAGGCAGTGGTGGCGCATGTCTATAATCTCAGCACTTGAGAGGCAGAGTCAGGTGGATCTCTGTGAGTTCAAGGCCAGCCTGGTCTACAGAGTGAGACCCAGGACAGGAACCAAAACTACAGACAGAGAAACCCTGTCTCAAAAAAAAAAAAAGAAAGAAAAAAAAGAAAAAGAAAAAAACAAACAGAAACACACCTCAACCTCAAAGACAAACACTAACATTATGTCAGAGTAAAGGGTTGGGAAAAGATTTTCCAATCAAATGGACCTAAGAAACAAGGTGGTGTAGTTATTCTAATATCTAACAAAATAGACTTCAAACTGAATCAAAAGAGATGGAGAAGGACAGTTCATATTCGTCACAGGAAAATTCCATGAAGATGAAGTCTGAATTCTGAACATCTATGCCCCAAATTAAAGGGCACTCAACATTTGTAAAAGAATCATTACTAAAGGTTAAATCACACATCAAACCCCAAGCACTAATAGTGGGAGACTTCAAAACCCCACTCTCACCAATGGACAGATCTGCCAGACAGAAACTTAACAGAAAAGAAAACTAACTGCTGTTATGACTCAAATGGACTTAATAGATATCTACAGAACATTCTGCCCTAACACAAAAGAATATATTCTCAGCATCCCATGGAACCTTCTCTAAAATTGACCACATACTTAGTAACAAAGCAAACCTCAACAGATTCAAAAAATTTGGAATAACCCCCTATATCTTATTGGACCACCATAGCTTAAAGTTAGAATTCAACAACACAAATTACAGAAAACCTACAGTCTCATGGAAACTGAATAATGCTCAATTGATTCATTCCTGAGTCAAGGAAGAAATAAAGAAAAAAAAATAAAGACTTCCTAAAATTCAATGAAAATGAATGCACATCATACCCAAACTTATGGGACACTATTAACACAGTGCTAAGAAGAAAGTTCATAGTATTAAATGCTTACATAAAGAATGTGGAGAATTTTCACATTAGTGACTTAAGAGCACATCTGAAAGCAAAAGAAGCAAATTCACCAAGGAGGAGTAGACAGCAGGAAATCATCTCAGGGCTGCAATCAATAAAATTGAAACAAAGAGAACAATACAAACAATCAATGAAACAAAGAGTTGGTTCTTTGAGAAAATCAACAAGATAGAAAAACCCTTATCTAAACTAACCAAAAAGTAGAGAGAGAATATCCAAATTAACAAAATCAGAAATGAAAAGGGGGACATAACAAGAGACACTGACGAAATCCAGAGCATCATCAGGTCATACTTCAAAATCCTATACTCCACAAAATTGGGAAATCTAAAAGAAATGGACAATTTTCTGGATACATATTACATACCAAAATTAAATCAAGACTAGATAAACAACAAAGAGAAGCAATCATCAAAATTCTCCCAACCTAAAAAAGCCCAGGGCCAGATGGTTTCAGTGCAGAATTCCACCAGAATTTCAAAGTAGAGTTAATACCAATATTCCTTAAATTGTTCCAAACATTAGAAACAGAAGGAACATTGCCAAACTCTTTTTACAAAGCTACAATTATCCCGATACCCAAACCACACAAATATGCAACTAAGAAAGAGAATTACAGACCAATCTCCCTCATGAATATTAATGCAAAAATACTAAATAAAATATTGGCAAAACTAATCCAAGAACACATAAAAAATCATCTACCATGATCAAGTGTGGTGATTCAAAAATATTGGGCACACTAATAAAGTTTATCTGAGGATCAGAGGAAAAAGCCAGCCACTATATTAAACATAGAAGTCAGGCAATGGTAGCACACACCTTTAATCCTATCACTTTCGAGGCAGGAATCTGTCTGGATCTCTGTGAGTTCAAGGCCACACTGGGAACAGAGCCAAGAGTGGTGGCACATGCCTTGAATTCCAATACTATTTAACCATAAAGGTCTGGAGGTCTGTAACAACAGACAGGAAGTGACAGAACTGGGCAGAAAGAAGAAGTGATGTAGCTGGGCAGAGAGAAGTGAAATGCAGAACAGAAAAACATATAGGGCTGGGTATACAGGAAGTAGGTATCTTTGGCAGAGGATCTCCAAGTGGTAAGAACATGGTTGGCTTCTTTCTGTTTTTGTGATCTCTCAGCTTTTCACCCCAATATCTGACTCCAGGTTTTTTATTAATAAGACCATTTAGCACTTCATCCTACAATCAAGTAGGCTTCACCCCAGAGATTCAGGGATGGTTCTACATACAAAAATCTGTAAATGTAATCCACCATATAAATAAATTGAAAGGAAAAAAAAAAACACATGATCATCTCAGTAGATGCTGAAAAAGCCTTTGGCAAAATCCAACACCCCTTCATGATAAACATTTTAGAGAGATCATGGATACAAGGAACATACCTAAACAAAATAGGCCAGTATACAACAAGCCAACGTCAACATCAAACTAAATGGCGAGAAACTCAAAGTGATTCCACTAAAATCAGGAACAAGACAAGGAACTCCACTGTCTCTATACCTATCAATATAGTTCTCAAAGTTCTAGCTAGAATAATAAGACAACAAAAGGAGATCAAGAGCATAAAAATTGGAAAGGAAGAAGTAAAAATTTCACTATTTGCAGATGATATGATAGTATACATAAATGACCTCAAAAATTCTACCAGGGAACTCTTAGAGCTGATAAACACCTTCAGTATTGTGGCAGGATAAAAGATTAACTCAAAAAACTCAGTAGCCCTCCTATACACAAATGATAAACACACTAAGAAAGAAATCAGAGAATCATCACCCTTTACAATGGCCACAAATAACATAAAATATCTTAGGGTAACTCTAACCAAACAAGTGAATGACCTGTATGACAAGAACTTTATGTCTTTGAAGAAAGAAATTGAAGAAGATATCAAAAAATGCAAAGATTCTCCCATGCTCTTGGATAGGTAGAATCAACATAGTAAAAATGGCAATCTTACCAAAAGCAATCTACAGATTCAATGCAATCCCCATCAAAATCCCAACACAATTCTTCACAGACCTAGAAAGAACAATATTCAACTTCATATGGAAAAACAAAAAAACCTAGGATAGCCAAAACAATTCTGTACAATAAAGCAACTTTGTAGGCATCACCATCCCTGACTTCAAGCTCTACTATAGAGATATAGTAATAAAAACAGCTTGGTACTAGCATAAAAACAGACATGTGGATAAATGGAATCAAATTGAAGACACTGACATTAATACACACACCTACAGACACCTGATTTTTGACAAAAAAGCCAAAATTGTACAATGGAAAAAAGAAAATATCTTCAACAAATGATGCTGGCATAACTAGATGTCAACATGTAGAAGAATACAAATAGAACCATACCTATCACTATGCACAAAACTCAAGTCCAAATGGATCAAAGACATCAACATAAATCTACATTGAACCTGGTAGAAGAGAGAGTGAGAAGTAGCCTTGAATACCTTGGCACAGGATACCACTTCCTAAATATAACACCAGTAGCACAGACACTGAGAGCAACAATTAATAAATGGGATCTCCTGAAACTGAGAAGCTTCTGTAAAGCAAAGGCTATGATCAATAGACAAAACAGCAGCCTACAGAATGGGAAAAGATCTTTAGCAATCCCACAGCTGACAGAGGGCTGATCTCCAAAATATATAAAGAACTTAAGAATCTAGACATCAAAATACAAAATAATCCAGTTAAAATGGGGTACAGATCTAAACAGAAAATTCTCAATAGAAGAATCTCAAATGGCCAAAAGACATTTAAGGAATTGTTCAACATCCTTAGCTAGCAGGAAAATGCAAATCAAAATGATTCTGAGATACCATCTTACACCTGTCAGAATGGCTAAGATCAGAAACATTGAAGACAGCTTATTTTGAAGAGATTGTGGAGTAAGGGGAACATTTCTTACTGATGCTGGAAGTGAAAACTTATACAGCCACCCTGGAAATCAGTATGGCAGTTTGTCAGAAAATTGAGAATCAACTGACCTCATGACCCAGCAATACCACTCTTGGGCATATACCCAAAGGATGTTCAATCATACCACAAGGACACTTGCTCAACTATGTTCATAGTAGCATATTATTCATAATATCCAGAACCTGGAAACAACCTAGATGTCCTTCAAATGAAGAGTGGATAAAGAAAATGTGGTATATTTGCACAATGGAGTATTATGCAGTGGTAAAAAAAAATGACATTATGAAATTTGCCGGCAAATGGATGGAACTAGAAAAAATCATCCTGAGTGAGGAAACCTAGACCCAGAAAGACAAAGATGGTATGTACTCACTCATAAGTGGATATTAGATGCAAAGCAAAGTATAACCGGGCTGCAATACACAACCCCTTCTTAGGGAAGACCCTAAGAAGGACAAGCATAGATCACCCCAGGAAGAGGAAATAATTAAGATCTCCTAGGTAACCTGGGAGAGAGTGGTAGAGAGGAGGGACTGGGGGATCAAGATGACCGAGTTAGGGGAGGGATGGAGAGGGAAAGCAATGAAAGTGATATCTTGATAGAGGGAGGGAGACATTATGGGGTTAGGGAGAAATCTGGTGCTAGGGAAATTCCAAGGAACAAAGACAACCCCTGCTAAGACTCCTAGCAATATTGGCAAGGGTGCCTTGAATGGGCTTTACCCTGTAGTCAGATTGATGACTGCCCTAATTGTCATCATAGAACTTACATCCAGTAACTGATAAAGAAGATGCAGAGATTCACAGTCAAGCACTGGGCTGAGCAGTTCAGTTGAAGAGAGGGAGGAGAGATTATATGAGCAAGGGAGTTCAAGATCATGATGGGGAAAACCAGAGACAACTGACTTGAGCTAGTGAGAGCTCAGGGACTCTGGACTGACAGCTGGGGAACCTTCATAGGAAAGGATTTCATTAGCTTACATTTCCAAATCACAGCCCATAATTGAGAGAAGTCAGGACGCATAGTCAAAGTGAGAACCTGAAGAAGAAATCATAGAGAAATACTGCTTGCTGGCTTGTTCTGTAGTTCATGCCTAGCAAGCTTCCTTGTATATCCCAAGACCACCTGCCCAGGAAATACTGTCCCCAGTAAGGGCTCTATTCTCCTATATCAAGAAGTATATTTTTCCACAGACTAACATCATAAAGACAATTACTCATTTATACTCTTGTTTTATTTAAAAGTAACCACACTGTATGGAAACTTCTATAAAAATGAAATGTGCAGTTTGGGCTATAAAGGACATCATGCAGTACTCATGATGACTCTGCGTGTGTGTGTGTGTGTGTGTGTGTGTGTGTGTGTATGTGTGTGTGTTTTCACAGTCTCAAAACAAAAATGCCTTTTACCATCGACTCCTCTTTGCTTTGTGGTGAATTGTGTCAAGCAATACTTTCACATAAACAACAAATTTAGAAATGAAGTCCAGAAAAATATTATTTTGATCTTTTGCAACTTACAAGTTTTAAATGCCAAAGAAGAGCCTGAGGTCTACTAGGTTTTCAGATGCCAGATGATAGTGGAGGAACCAATGTGGTTTTGTTTACTTATTTTTATAAAAATTAAAGTCCCTTAAAGAGTTTCAAAGTTTGAGAGTACTATAAGCATCCAAGAGTCAAAGACCATGTTTGTGCCGAATATATTTCTTGGAATTCTTGAAGTTACATTTCAGCAAGCTTAGCCCTCATTATACTCCTGAAGTTACATAAATGTGTGATTAACCAGAAGAAGTGATTTAAATATTTTGGACATTTATGATTCTGGATTAAATATTCATGTCTTGAATTCTTCTACTGAATGTTGATTCTGTGGTGAGAATTATGTGAAATCTTTGTGAAACACCTTGTACTCAAGAAAGACATAGATGGTTGCCATAGAACATACTCTATATTACAAATAATGTGGCAATCAGTAGCCATAGTTAGAAGCAGGAGTCACATGCTTCCCAGGTCTTTCATCTATAGGTTTATTTCTTGTCCTTGCCTATATTTCTTTGTCTACAATTTGGTGGTAGAAGCATTGTTTTATTACAAGATTAATGACTTTTCACTTAGGTTCAGAAAAACACTAGGCATATGATAAACACTCAACTAATTTGTCACAATGGTCATTATTTTTAAAAGCTCCATCTCCTTATCATGGAAACTTTCATGATAATTATAATCATGAACATAGTTTCTAAGCATTAATCAGCCTAATACTTAAGAGATCTCTCTTAATTTCAGTTAGGCTTTTATACTATTAGTATTTTTATCAACTTAAGAGCTTAAAGGTAGTCCAGTAAAAAAGACAGCACATCCCAAAGTGAACAAGTTCTTGAAATCCCTCAGACTGTACCTTGAATAGTGCCAAGTTCTGTGACTGTGTCTAGAGGAACTGAGTCAAAGTCATGTCAACTGTAATCCATTTGCTTAAGCCATACTCAGACAGGATCTCTCTTCTAGTTCCTCTGTGAAGTTAACTGTCCCTCATATGGAAGTGCCACAATTTGATTAAATTAAAACAATGTTTAACATTTTTCATACATACATATACCTATATATATACACATATATATATACTATTATCCAAGAATGCAAATATTTTTAAAAGAATTTAATGTCCCATAAGTAGAAGGTACTAGATATGAATTCTATTCTCTAAAAGTCTTTCTTCTTAGAGTTTTGGCATCACACCAAGATGCACTAAGCAAATATGCAAAGGTGTTCCATGGAGATGAGTTGAGCATATATGGAAAGGTGTTGCACAGAGATGCATTGAGTACACATGAAGAGGTTATTTCAGTGCTCAAGTTTTCCATTAATCAGCACGATTCTACTCATAAATCTATCATTTCTATGCACAGTACTTCAACCTTGAAAATGAAAAGAGAAGCCCCGGTGTGGCCTATGCTTACCTTTGAGATACCCAAGCTGCTATCAAAGTTGAAGTAAGATTAATATAAATGTGGAAATACACAGAGGGCTACTAGGGCAACACCATGAACAAGAGCCAGACAGTTTGCTGCCTTGGTGCATGTTGTGATCTTCTGAGATCTTACATGCCAAACCAGGACAGATTTTTATGTGACTCTGTCTGTCTCCTAGGAATCTTTGGTAGGCTTAGGCACTACATTAGACAACAGCTGCTACTTACAACTGAATGATCATGAATCCCAAGGGAACAGGTTCTAGGGAGGGCATGCAGGGAGACTTTGCTCATCAGTGACTCTGCTAGGCAGGCTATTGAGTCATGGAAAGAGAGAGAAGGAGTTAGCAAGGTTTCCCACTGCTGCTTGTGCTTCCTTAAACCTCCGAGTGGATTGGCAGCCAAAAGATTGTGGGGAAAACACCAACAACCACCTTCCAACATCTAGAAAGAATGTAAAATAAAAGTTCCATTTTTCAGCCTGCACTGCTCTCCTTATGTAATTTTTGTGCTGATGAATGAATTTTGTTATTTCACACAAGTAGATAGGAAGCAGGTGAATACACGAACACTATTCATCATAGTGGGCTAATCTATAGAATATACTCAAGTGGGCTTTGTGTGATTTTTTTCTAAGGACTCTTTCTAGACATGATTTAATTAAAGTGAAAGATTGCACAGATGTTGCATAGAGCAGCATTTTGAGAAGTTCATACTTTTGCCTGATCAGCAATTAACTACAGGTAAAGAGAAATGCCACTTACTTATTTCTGGTGAGATATTCACAGGTATATTTCAACCTCAGTTGCTATGCAGATCTGTGTTCTTGTTGTTTGGTTCAAATTTACTAACATCATATAAGATAAGCACAACTTTATTTTATTTTCCTATATATATATATTTTATTAAGAAATTTTTTATTCACAGATCCCCCTCTTCCCTCCTTCCTACAAGAAGGTAAGGTCTCCCATGGGAAGTCATCAGAGCCTGGTACATTCAGTAGAGGCAGTTCCAAGCCCCTCCCTCTACCTTAAGGCTGTGGGATCCAAAAAGCCATCTCATGCACCAGGGATGGATTCTGATTCTACTGTCAGGGGTCCCCTTAAGCAAATCAAGCTACACAACTGTCCTGATTATGCAGAGGGCCTAGTCCAGTCCCATGGAGACTCCACAGCTGTTGGTCTGCAGTTCATGAGTTCCCACTCATTTGGTTTGGTTGTCTTGGTAGGTTTCCCCATCATGATCTTGATGCCCTTGCTCGTAGAATCCCTCTTCTCTCTTTTTTACTGGACTCCTGGAGCTCAGCCTGGTGTTTGGCTATGGATCTCTGCATCTGCTTCCATCAGTTACTGGAGAAAGACTCTATGATGACAGTTAGGGAATTCACTGATCTGATTACTGGGGTAAAACAGTTCAGGAACCCTCTCCACTATTGCTGGTAGTCTATATCCTAGTAATATTAAAAAAGAATATATGTGTATGAAAAAGATATACTACAATAACTTATGTGATTTTTTTTCATTGAAAATAGACATTTTCAAAATTTCTCAGATAAAAGTACTCTGGGTCAGATCTTTTTGAAAAATATTAAACTGGATAATTAAGTCTGTTTCTCCTACACACGACTTTTCAGAGCCTTCAGTTTGGGTCTCTGAGAAGATAAAACAGTACACATTCCCTCTTGTCAGTTTTATGATGAAATTTCTTTATATGTTGTAGAGTAATGTTAAAGAAAAAACATTTTAAGGAACATAGCACAGTTGAAAATGCAATGTAGACTTCATAGAGTCTTTTGGTTTACCACAATAATATCATTGGATATACTGTAAGATAGAATTGTTTAAATCATATAGTCCAAATGCCTGTTATCCTCAATTATGGTGACTACACATGTGATAATAATTTATTGAATCATAATATGTATAAAATCTCATATAATACATTAACAAATTTACCCTCATAAGAAATGGTCAATTTAAAGCCCCAGTACACATAAAGGGCCAACACAGGGCCAATACACATAGGGCCAACATCACCAGCCCGCTGGATATTTTTCAAAGGTGAGTAAAGTAGAGAACTACATCCAGAAGAAATTCTTTGAGCAACAAATAAAGCCATGACTTAGACAATGAAAATTCAGGATATGATGAGAACCATTATCTACAAGATAGAGAGTTTGAAATTAGGAATTATTTCTCTGTGGATAGAAGATACTTGAACACTTGTCTTGAAAATCTGCTTCTGCATATACCAGTGAGGGCATATCTGCTCTCTGAATGCACAGAATGCATTTCATATAGGATTTACTAATGAAGCCATTATAAGTGAGCTAAGAAACTTTAAAGAGCCTAGTCTCATCTAACTAAGAAACATTTCTACTACTTTTAAAATCTCTCTACAAGGAAGCTATTCATAATATAAACTTTGTCCTAACTTTTATACCACCATTTTTGTGTAACATGCAAAAAAAACTTTCAATATCTAGATTCTCTAATCCACACTAAAGTAGAGGGTTTTTTTTGTATACATTAACATGCATTATACATAAAATCACAGAAAAGAGAAAATAGAACAGGCACTTAAAGGTGAGGCTTTTGGTTTTAGGACTATGGATTTTCAGGAGGCAAAGACTGAGAAGTCATCGTTTAAAACAATCTGTCCCAACCATTCTAAACCATTGTTTATTTTTCACTCACAGCTTGAATTCAGGGATGGAGATACTTCCTGAAATTCTTTTATTGTAAAGCATTGTTCTAACTATCTTGGATGTTTGTTTTTTCATATGAAGTTGAGTATTGTACTTTCAAATTCTGTAAAGAAATGTGTTGAGGTGTTGATGGGGATTGCATTGAATCTGTAGATTGCTTTGGGTAAGATGGCCATTTTTACTATGTTTATCCTACCAATCCATTAGCATGGGAGATCTTTACAGTTTCTGATATCCTCTTTAATATCTTCGTTTAGAGACTTGAAGTTCTTGACATACAGATCTTTCACTTGCTTGGTTAGAGGTACATCAAGATATTTCATTTTATTTGTGGCTATTGTGAAGGGTGTTGTTTCCCTGATTTCTTTCTCAGCCCATTTATAGTTTTATATAGGAGGGATACTGATTTTTTTAGGTTATTTTTGTATCCAGCCACTTTGCTGAAGCTGTTTATCAGCTGTCTGAGTTCCCTGGTAGATATTTGGGGGTTGCTTATATATAGTATCATATGATCAGCAAATAGCTGTACTTTGATTTATTCCTTTCCAATTTGTATTCCCCTGATCTCCTTTAGTTGTCTTATTTCTGTAGCTACTACTTTAAGTACTATTTTGAATAGATATGGAAAGAGTGGACAGTCTTGTATTGTCACTAATTTTAGTGAAATTGCTTTGAGTTTCTCTCCATTTAATTTGATGTTGGCTATTTTCTTACTGTATATTGCCTTTATTACATTTAGGTATATTCCTTGTATCATTGATTTCTCCAAAACTGTTATAATGAAGGGATGATGGATTTGGTCAAAGTTTTTTTTTTTTAAAGCATATCTTTAGATGATCATGTGGGTTTTTTTTCTTTCATTTTGTTTATATGGTAGATTTCATTGGCAGATTTTCAAATGTTGAACCATCCCTGCTTCTCTGGAATGATGCCTACTTAACCATGGTGAATGATCTTTTTGATGTATTCTTGGATTTCTTTGTGAGTATTTACTGAGTATTTTTGCATTAATGTTCATGAGGAAAACTGGTCTGTAATTCTCTTTATTTTTTAATCTTTGTGTGCTTTGTGTATCGAGGTCACTGTGGCCTCTTAGAATGAAATTGACATTGTTCCTTCTGTTTCTAATTTGTGAAATAATTGAGGTGTATTGATATTAGCTCTTCTTTGAAAGTCTGGTAGAATTTTCTGTTAAAACCATCTGGCCCTGGGCTTTTTTCGGTTCAGAGACTTTTAATGACTGCTTCCATTTCCTTGGGCTTTATAAGTCTATTTAAATTGTGAATCTGATCTTGATTTAACTTTAGCAAGTGGTATGAATTGAGAAAATTGTCCATTTCTTTTAGGTTTTCCAGTTTTGTGGAGTACAGGTTTTTGAAGCATGACCTGATGATTCTGTGGATTTTGTCAGTGTCTGTTGTTACATCCCCCTTCTTTTGTTTCTGATTTTATAAATTTAGATAGTCTCTTTCTGCCTTTTAGTTAGATTGGATAAGGGTTTGTCTATCTTGCTTTGATTTTCTCAAAGAACCAACTCTTTTGTTTCATAAAGAAACAATTCTTCCTTTTAATTGATTCTTTGTATTGTTCTCTTTGTTTCTGTTTTATTGATTTCCGTCCCGAGTTTGGTTATTTCCTGCTGTCTACTCCTCTGGGGTGCATTTAATTCTTTTTGTTCTGGAGCTTCCAGGTGAGCTGTTAAGTAACTGGTATGAGAATTCTCTAATTTCTTTATGCAGGCACTTAGTGCTATGAACTTTCCTCTTAGCATCACTTTCATTGTGTCCCATAAGTTTGGGTATGCTGTGAATTCCTTTTCATTGAATTCTAGGAAGTCTTTCATTTCTTTCTTTATTTCTTCCTTGATCCAGTGGTGATTCAGTTGAGTGTTGGTCAGTTTCCATAAGTTTGTAGGCTTTTTGTTGTTTCTGTTGTAGAAATCTAACTTTAATCCATGATGTTCTATTAAGGTACAGGGAGTTATTTCAATATTCTTGTACCTGTTGAGACTTTTTTTGTTATGAAGTATATGGTCAATTTTAGGAAAGTTCATAAGATGTTGAGAAGAAGGTATATTCTTCTGTGTTTGGGTGAAATGTTCTGTAGATAATGATTAGGTCTATTTGGTTCATAAGGTCTTTTAGCTCCATTATTTCTCTGTTTAGTTTTTGTCTGGATGACCTGTCCATTAGTGAGAAAGGGGTATTGAAGTCTCTCACAATTAATATATGATGTTCAATGTGTGATTTAAGTTTAGTAATGTTTCTTTTACAAATGTGGGTACCCTTCTTTTGGGGGCCTATAAGGTAAGAATTGCAATGATTTATTGGTGAATTTTTCCTTTGATGAGTATGAAATGTCCTTCTCATCTATTTTGTTTAATTTTGGTTGGAAGTCTATTTTGTTAGATATTAGAATAGCTACACCAACTTGCTTCTTAGGTCCATTTGCTTGGAAATCCCTTTCCACTCTTTAATCTGAGGCATACTCTATCTTTGATGTTGATGTGTGTATTTTTTATGTAGCAAAAGGATGGAGCATGTTTTTATATCCATTCTTTTAGCTGTGTCCTTTTATTGAGGAGGTGAATCCATTGAGAGGTATTTTTGAACAATGATTGTTAATTACTATTACTTTGTTTGTTGGTATTGGTAATCTCTGTCTCTGTCTCTCTCTCTGTCTCTCTCTCTCTCTCTCTGTCTCTCTGTCTCTCTCTCTCTCTCTCTCTCTCTCTCTCTCTCTCTCTCGTGTGTGTGTGTGTGTGTGTGTGTGTGTGTTTCCCTTCTTTGAGATTTACTGATGTGAGATTATTTATTCCCTCTGTTTTCATGGGTTTGTTTAACCTTCTTGGTTTAGATTTTTTTCTTCTAGTGCCTTCTTTAGGGTGTATTTATAGATAGATATTGTTTAAATTTGACTTTGTCATGAAATATCATTTTTCTTTATCTATATTGATTAAAATTTTGCTGATATATTGGTCTGGGCTAGCATCTGTGGTCTCTTAGATTTTGCAAGACATCTGTCCAGGCCCTTCTGACTTTAGAGTCTCCTTTGAGAAGTCAAGGGTAATTCTCATAAGTCTGCTTTTGTATATTACTTAATGTGTTAGTTTGAATGTGATTGGCCTCTATTATATCATAGGGAGTGGCACAATTAGGAGGTATAGCATTGTTGTAGTGGGTGTGGCCTTGTTGGAGAAATTGTGTCACTGTGGGGGTGGGCTTTGAGATTTGATACCACCTAGTGTCTCAATTTACTTCCTGTTGCCTGCAAGAATTAAGATTCTCACCTACTCCAGCAGCACATCTGCCTGAATATCGCTATACTCTCCACCATGATGATAATGGATAGAACCTCTGAAAATATTAGTAAGCCACCCCAATTAAATGTTTTCTTTATAAGAGTTGTTTTGGTCATGATGTCTCTTCACAGTAATAAAAATCCTAATTAAGACAGTAAGCCTTTTTCTGTTTGCTGTTTAATATTCTTTCTTTGTTCTGTATATTTAGTATTTTGATTATTATCGCTGCTTGTGGGACTAGCTTCCAGACCGCTCAGGACTTGGAAGGAATCCACGGTATTGGCAATATACTATGACTTTTCTATCTGAGGAGATCAGGGAAAAGACACTCACACACTCTCTTTGTAGCTTGAAAGTTTCTCTCCGGGTCCCACCAAGCCCCCCACAATCCTGCAGCCCACTTATAAAATAATCACTCAGAAGTTTATATTACTTATAAACTATATGGCTATGTGGCTCAGGCTTCTTGCTATCTAGTTCTTATATCTTAAATTAACCCATTTCTGTAAATCTATATCTTGCCATGTGGGTATCTTACATGTTGCTTGTCATAGCAGTAGCTGGCAGCATCTTCCTGCCTCAGCCTTCCACTTCCCAGAATTCTCCTCTCTTCTTGTCCCACCTATAATTCCTGCGTGGCTACTGGCCAATCAGCACTTTATTTATCAATCAATCATCCACAATACTTCCTCTTTTCTTTTTTTTCAAAAAGGAAGGTTTTAATTTTAACATAGTAAAATTACATATAATAGAACAATTATCAAGCAAAAATTACAGTTACAATATCTAGTCTATTTATAATATCTAGTCTATTTGTATTTGGCAAAATTAAAGAAAATATCCTATCTATCCTTTATTTGCGAGTCTAAGGTTTCATATCTAACTTACCTTTTATCATAACTAAGGAAAATTATAACTATCTAGTCTTCAACCACATCAAAAACCTCAGAAGGATATAATATTACCTGAGAAATGGGACATGGATGCAAGCAACTTTTGGGAGTCTTGTGAGAATAGACAGAGACAGCTGGCAGCCTGGACAGTCATTCAAAGATCCTTTGTAAAGTTGGGGCATCTGTCTTCAGCCCACAGGCTTAGAGTCTCTCAGTTACTTCTCTGTGTTCTGTAGAATGTCTGGCAGTTTCCTCTGCGAAGCAGGAACCTGAAGGACCATTTTGCCAAGCAAAGTTCAGTGGTCACCTTCCCATGAGTCCTGCATGTCCAGTCGATCAAGCAGTCCATGCAAGAACAGTTTTTTGCCCAAATGGCTATTTTTACCAAGAAGAACATAAACTCCATATAGAGTGTCTTCGAAGCCCATCCTCCTCTCTGAAGTAAATCCGGTGCTGCCAGGAGCAGACATGTCTCACTGTCCAAAAAGTCTAAATTTTTAAAACATTTTAAATACCATATTCTGTATTCTGTAGGTCTTTGAAGTGTTTGAAGATTACCTACATAACTGAATTATATCTAGTATACCTAGGAAAATTAACTTGACTATAAGTTTGACTATCATAGAAGATTAATTATTAATCTGTATTTTTAATTATCCATTACAATCTAAATGAGTTACATAAACATAATACCTCAAATGAGAGTAGAAATATATATATACTGTATATATATACAGTATAACAAAATTAAGTTTAAACTTGTATTAATAAACTAAAATCCATAGCAATGTAAAACATTTCAAACAAGTTGTTGCTCTTCAAAAGTAGGTTTAACAATCTACCCTTTTATCCTATCATATCTAAATTATCCCCTTTTCTTCTTTAGGAAGAGACTGCATCTATAATCAATTGCTTTAAATAAAAATATTGGTTTTGCCAGGCGGTGGTGGCGCACGCCTTTAATCCCAGCACTCGGGAGGCAGAGGCAGGCGGATTTCTGTGAGTTCGAGGCCAGCCTGGTCTCCCAAGCGAATTCCAGGAAAGGCGCAAAGCTACACAGAGAAACCCTGTCTTGAAAAACAACAAAAAAAAAAAAAAAAAAATATTGGTTTTACTCTGTCCCACACAAGAGGGCTCTTCTGATATGAGACAGAAAAATCTTTCAACTTTTTTTTTTTTCAGTATGCTTGGGTTTAGAGAAGGAGTGAACCAATTCCATCTCCAAAGCCAGATTGGTATATTTGGGAATTTGGACGTAGATTCTCATACTATTTCCTGCTGGATGAGGGTGCTGTATTCTTATGGGGACATAAAGGAAATTTTAGACTTATGAGGTAGTTCATGAGGTTGCATTGTCTGAGCTAGTTGCCTTGAAACTATTCTGGATGTTGGATCATCTGGGTCATGGTGTCATCGGAGACCTTTCAGGGGGTCTTGGCTGGTCAAACCTGATGTATCTTAACCATGGAACAAATCCATAGCCTCTTGCTTTCTGTGGAAACAAAAACAGAGCCTCCTTTCCAAAGCAACATATCCTTAGATCCAAATTTTGGAATCAAGATACCTTCAAAATATACATATTGGTTTTATTGAGCAGTCTTTACAATCAAATGTCTTTTTGCAGTTAAAAATCCCAAAGACAATATAATCTAGATTCTCTGTGTGATATCCATCTTTACATGGCTTTTTTTTTATATTATTTTTACTTTCTCTTTAAAGACTTTATTTTTTAAAACTATCTATTTCTTTATATAACTGCATATATTCCTTTCTCTCTTATAAGCCTGTGTACATATTTACACACATTGCAATCCATTCCATCTCTTAATGATTTCCTTCTTTATTCTCCTATCCTTCTCTTTTCTTCTACAACTTACATACCCAAACAAAATATTTCATGCAATACAGGTATCACAATGTGGTCACGTTTCATTTTTCAAGTGAATGATTATAATGAATACAGGTAAAAACATGTTTTTTATCTCCCTTACATAATTAAACATCTTATGTATTACAGGTGAAAAACAATTTATCCCAAGAACCAAGAACCCACATACATTCATACCCAAACAACTTTTTTTTTTTTTGGTTTTTCAAGACAGGGTTTCTCTGTGTAGCTTTGTGCCTTTCCTGGATCTCACTCTGTAGACCAGGCTGGCCTCGAACTCACAAAGATCCACCTGCCTCTGCCTCTTGAGTGCTGGAATTAAAGGCGTGTGCCACCACTGCTCGGCAACAACTTTTTATAGATTAACCATGAAGGCAAGAAAGACATTTTTCTCAGTCAGATCTTTAATTGGCAGGCTGTAGTTTGCAGTTACAAAGAAAGGGCCAATTACTTTGTTACTTATCTTGAAAGGTAACCTTATAAGGAATCTTAAAGGAATCACAAACCTAAACTTTTATATATAAAACAGAATCAATCAGCTTTACTTTAAATCTTTATGGTACATACCCACTCACGTTTTAATCAGGATACTGAGAGCAAAAATGGGTACAAGGAATTAGTCATCACCTTTGATCATCAACCAGTCCTAACAAGAAAAGTGCATCAGCTAGTAATAATTGGGGTGCTTTGTTCTTGTTTCCTTACCTTCAAGAGTTCTGCATTCAAATATGTGCCTTTCTAAAACTTTAGATTATCTTCTTGGATTTTTCACCTCAAAGCTATTTGACAAAAAAAATCTTAGTCTAACTTTAAGTTATTTGCAAAGCTGTTTTTAATCTGTGATACACTCTGAGATCTGTGAACACAATCCCAATATTAAGGTTAAAAGAATTTAAGCTAACTGAGCTAAGTGGGACTCAGTTGTTTCTCTGAATCATTAACCTAAGCCATAGTCTATATGACTCCTCAAAATAAACTCTTGTGTTCTAGCTGTGTGACCCTTCCTTGTATTTATTTTTATTCATCAAAGCTCTGTTTAAGCTATCATTATTATTAGCAATTAGACAATACAGCTTAGGGAGAAATCATCTTCATTATAATCCACAAGTAAATATGCCCAAGAGAACAGGATATTTCCATGAGATAAACACACTACATTATAGGCAGTGGGGATCTCCCCATACCCATTCACACCATGCCAGATACCAGAGAAAGGTAGCAGCAGTAAACATGTAAAGGCACAGCAGAAACAAAAGACATGTCATGGTCTGTGGTCTCAGGCTTTGCCTAACTGAGATTCATCTATCAGGGAGTTTCCTCATGGTGGACTGACACCTTGAACTTCAGTTGCCACCTGCTGCTCCTCTGACACACAGCTACCAGCAAATTATTATTTGGCTGTCTTTTTTTTTTTCTGGTCCAATCTATTTGGTGTTCTGCAAGCTGCTTGTACCTTTATAGTCATGTCCTTCTCTAGGTTAGGCAAATTTTCTTCTATGATTTTGTTGAATACATTTTCTGATCTTTTTAGCTAGAATTTTACTCCTTCTTCTATTTCTATTATTCTTAGTTTTGATCTTTTCACAGTGTCCTAGATTTCCTGGATTTGTTATCATTAGGAATTTTTTAGATTTAACATTTTCTTTTACTAACGAATCTACTTCTTCTATTGTATATTCTATGCCTGAGATTCTGTCTTACATACTTGTATTCTGTTGGTGATGCTGGCATTTGTAGTTCTTGCTCACTTACTCAGATGTTCCATTTTCAGAATTCCCTTGGTTTGTGTTTTCTTTACTGCCTCTACTTCCATTTTTAGGTGTTGAACATTTTCCTTCACTTGTTTGTTTATTTTTTTCTTTGCTTTCTTGGCATTCTTTAAGGGATTTATTGATTTCCTTCAATTTTTTGTTTGCCTTTTCCTGAATTTCTTTAAGTAATTTTTTTTCATTTCCTCTGTAAGGATCTCTATCATCTTCATAATGTTGATTTCAAGGTTGTTTTCTTGTGCTTCAGGTTTGTTAGAATGTTCATCTCTTGCTCTTGTAGGATAGCTGGGCTCTGGAGATGCCTTATTGCCCTTTCTGTTGTTGATTGCATTCTTTCACTAGCATTTAGGCATCTGGGTTTGGGATGATTACAGGTCTAGGTGTTGATTCCTGAGTATGTCTTTGTTGGATGTATGTTTTATTTCTTGCTTTCTGGTTTCTCGCTGGTCTTCTGGCCTAAGTGACCAGGGATTCTTGTGCTAGCAAGTCTTCAGGTCCATTAGGGTGTCTCTGCTGAGCTTTTTGCAACCTGAAAGACCTCTCGGGTTTTGTATGCTAATGTTGCCTCCTGGGTTCCATGTATCTGTGTGGCTTCTGGGATTCTGGGTACCTGCTTGTTCTCTGGTTCCTAGTATGGTGTGATCTCTAGTAAAGCCGAAATTTTCTGCTGAAGTTGTAAGCTGTTATATGGAGCTCAGGGAGGGGAGAAGTTAGGGCTTAATAGGCCATTTTTACCTTGGGCACCAAACCCAGGCTGGCCTCTGGTAAAGCAGAAATCTTCTACAGAATTGGGCGGGAATATGGAGCCCAGGGGAAGGGGTGTGGTCTAGGGTTGTTGGGCCTTCATTAAGGAGTGTTTGTGGGCAGTGGGAGGTGTCTTACCTGGGTTAGGTAGTTTGTTGTTTTAGCTTGCATGGTTAGCAATTTTTATAAGAGAGAAATATACTTTTTCATTTGGAAATGATGCTAGAAATTCTGCTTTTCAACCCCAAATGCCCAAATTTCCTGTTGTGTGATCATTGACCATGTCAGTGACTTTGGTCAAATAACCTGATGCTTCACATATCGTAAGGATAGCAGGGCCAAAACACAGTCAACAGTCAGAGTGCAAGCCAAAGTGCACTTACGAGCAGATGCTGGTTGTGATTCCACACCAGTGTCTGCATTCCGTGTTTGTAACTGCATCTTTTCTCACTTGCTGACGAAGTCAGCTTTATTTTCAATAAGGAAAATCTCTTGTCAAACTATGAATGATATTTAATAGATGTGTTTTGCACTATGTGCTCAGTGAACTGTTAGTAATGTATATTTGGGCACCATGAGTACAGCTTTCATTTACCAAACTGTTGCTCTTCCATTGAAATCATTATTGTGCAGCTTAGCGCGAAACAGTGCTCATCTTCAGTAGCAAAGGCGCCAACTGTACTTGAGGGCATCCCCGCACATTTATATGACAAGTTGACAGACTACTCAGGTGGTCTAGATGTAAAAAGCATCTATGGGATAAAGTTCTCCTCAGGCTGTGAACTGGCCTGGCTTACGTTAGATATCTGGCAACAGAATTGTCAGATAAAAATACTGCTTTATTATTAAATGATTCAAGATGTAAAATTTAATTCAATATATTAAAAAACGAGTTAGATTATTTCAGAGTGCCTACTTTAAGTTTCAGGACTCAGAACAAGGCAATACCATCAGTAAAAGCAGTGTTGGGGAAGGGTGAACCATGTAGACTCTCCTATGTGCATCTTGGTGCAGGCCATGGTACAAAGGATGGCTCGGGTCCTGAGGTGGATGACGCTGCTTGATGAAGTTCCAGCAAAACTTTACCAAGATGTTCAGTCTCTGGAGTGTTAGCTTTTGCTTTTGCTTTGAGGAACAGTTGTTTGCAAAATGAGGAGTTTACTGCTTATGCAGCCCCCAGGGAAATATATTCATGTTTCCAGAGAAAACTTTAAAGATAGAGGTCTTATACTGAAAGAAGAGTCACAGAAGGAAGGTTACCCTTTTCCCCAAGGATTGTAGTACCAATAGGGTAGATTCTGAGAAATTTCTTGCTCAGGTCTGGATACCTATACTGGAGCCTATATAACGGGTATAAGAGTAGTGTAGGTTGATGGAAGAAGAGTAAGATACCAGAATCTTCATTTCTTGGAGTGTATGAAAAGAACAGGCCCCTACTATAAAACTGAGGAAAAGAAAAATGCTATGATCATCCAGTTAAATGCTTATGATGAGATATTTTATATAGCTTGCATTTTAGAAAATATCAAATGATTCTACAATTAACTCAGCTAAAGTAAAAATAATTTCATACTGTCTAACATATTGTAACTGCATGAACAGCCAGCCTAAACACAGGCTATAAAAATAGAATGCCCTATGCTTTGCAGACCCTGAGAAATTTGTTACTTTTTGATTTGACAGCCACTGTCTAAAGATGTTGTTTCAGATAAGACTGTCTGTTTTGTACTTTGCTTTTTCACTGTGGACATTTACTGGGGAAGTAAAAAAGAGATGTGAGGCTCTGATGCTTGCCAAATGACTTATGTAATCAATATGCTATTTAGATAGAGTCTCTCTGAGAGAGAGAGAGAGAGAGAGAGAGAGAGAGAGAGAGAGAGAGAGAGAGAGAGAGCTACTGAACCCTCGGATGTACACTTGTGTCACGCTCCCACCCCCCACCAACTCCACATCCCCTCTTTGGGACCCGAACTCCACTGAAGCTGGACTTTAGCAGCATGCCATTCCAATAATTGATACAAGACCACCAGTTTAATGGAAATGTCTTAGGTAACACCAATGACAAAGAGTGTGTTCTAATTGAATGCCCAAGTCTTATTCACACAGTGCGCAAGTATGAGCAGAATTGCTCACCTGTTTCTGGCTCCCTGCCAGTGCTAGGAAACAGTGGTGACCATGGGAATTTTACCTTATTTGGATGATTAGTAAATTAGTCAGTGCCTGGGGGATGCTTACATCTTGGCCAATGTCAAGGACAGTGTAGTGTCTTTGTACTAAGAAAATGCCAATCTCAGGGACTTACCATCGTAGGCTGACATTTAGGACTGAAAGTATTTCATTCCTCCCCTGAACTTTGAAGTAAATTCACCTTAAAAGTAAGGGAGTTAACATTAATTAAATGACCTGATGTCATGGTGGAAGGTGCTGAAATCCAGAATGACAAGGTGTTCACAGGGCTTTGAGAGGGTCTAGATACACAAAACCAATGGGATAGTCTGATTCCGACTGTTTTGATTCTCTGGACAGAAATAGAAACCTTGATGTTTCCCCATCTATCACCTGCTTCTGTTTCCTCATTTATTTTTCTCTTTCATAATTATCTAAATACAATGGGCTGAAGTTGTAGAACCTCAAAACAGAAAAACATTTAATATCAGAGATTTGTCCACTCCTATTCATCCCGAAACCCAGAATGTATGCCTGTTCTTGTTGCTGTCAATATTTAACAAGGAAAAGTAGATTCTGGGTTAGCCAGATGGAGATCTACATGGTCAGCTTTTCATAATCATCTGCTTTTCTTTGACCTTTTCTAACATTAGTAAATACAGTTGTAATTGCTCTTTTAACTGAAGCTTTCCACTGGAATCACGGGTAAACATTCAGCCCATGTATGTATTACACATTTATATTTGACAGTGGAAGCATTCAAGGAAATACTGAAGGGTTTTCTATTTTTGTGTCTACTTAAATTATACTTGGTTGAGGGTCATTGGCCCAATCTCTAAATCTTACCTAGAGTCTCTTAAGAATGAAAATCCTTTATCCCCATCACTCAAGAGGCAGAGGCAGGGGAATCGCTGTGAGTTCAAGGCCAGTTTCATCTACAGAGTGAGTTTCAGGACAACCAAGGCTGTTATAAGGAGAAGCTCTGTCTCAAAAACCCCTCATTAAAAAAAAAAAAAAGAATGAAAATCTACTACAGCCCTCCAGAGGCTCTTTGCATTGTATTCTATAGGAATATAATCAAGACTTCAATGTATTCCCAGGAACAAATAATAATGATAAGTATCTGTATATAGATCTATATTTACCAAATTTTATTTTTTTATTATTGTTTAAAAAAATCTATAAAATAATCACATACAGGCTGTATACATTAGGTGGCTTCTGTCAGCTCTATTCTTTGCCCAGTGCATAAATAGAGATAATATGTTGTTGGCTATGTTTATGTGTCTGTATTGTAAATGTGAATATATGCATTCATAAAATACACATAATTTTCATGTTCAAATTTTTAATGATTCCAACATGTTATGCAGGACATTGTTCTGCAATAGTTAAGCGTTTTCACTAGTAGCTCTTCTATGTTGCTAAAATGAAACTTTAATTCACTAGCTAGTGTTCAGTATTCTGTTATACAAATACGGTTTGTTTTTTTCTTCTACCCATTGATGTTTAGCATCTATCGTTTACTCACTCCAATTTAAAATAGTTGAATATTTGATTTCATGTCTTATTGTATATTTCTACACAATTTCTCAAAGGTACAAACCAAGAAAGTGAACCTTATGTTGAGGTAAAAGCATACAGTAATTTTTTCTTCTGCCTTTTCCCATCTGCCAGATTGCTCATGAAATTAGTGCAAGAATCCACAAAATTGCCAGCTTCTGATAAGGACTGTTTCTGCCAGGCAGTCTCAGTGACATTTGTTACTGTCAGCTATTTAATTTTTTGTCCATTTGATGGGTATAAACTAATGCCTTATTGTTTTAATTTGCATTTTATGGGTTGCTATTAAAAGGAACATCTGTTCAACTGTTTATTAGCCATTTGGATGCTCATGTCTGTGAAATGTTGTTAATATCATCTGTCTTTTTCTACTTGAATTCTCTATTCTTTCTTATTGTGTTTGGATGCTCTTTATATATTTGAGACACCTACTGTGTGTTTGTTATGCAATTTCTGCTCTGAGTCAATAGATAACATTTTTATCTTGTTTATTCTGTGTATATCTTGGTATTTGTGAGCAATTTAGTTTTTGTTATGTTTTGTATACTGAATGGATCAGTATTTCCCATCTTTGGTTTGTAAACACTTGTGTTAGTTAATAAATCTAACCCAATGTATACAAATTCTATAATGGATCATTTTTGTAAAATATAAAGATGTGACTTTCTCATTTAAAAGTTTAATTCACCAAGTATTTATATTTATATAAATTTATAATATTTATATAAATATTCATATATATTTATAATATGAATATGGCTTTTATTTTGGTTTTTTGAGTGAATAACTGTCTTAACATTATTCATAAAATGTTTAATTACTAAATGACATTGTTCCCCTAGCACTTAGCTATTTTCACACATATATTATTTTGTCTCTAAATTTTCAAGTTGCTTAGTCAAATGTATAATTCTGAAAACACAGAGTACCTTAATTATTAGTTTACAGTTTTCCCAGATGGAATGCAGCTTCTGCAACACAGGAGTCATTGACTTTGTTTCTTGGTTTACTTAAGTACTTGAAACATTGCTACTTGGTATAAAATATATATTCAATGAGTATTTGTGGAAAGGCTTTTTTTGTCAATACATAATTCCTCATTCGCAGTCTATTCAATATCTGCTACACAGTTCAAGGTCTTTTTTTTACCTTTTTTTCCCATAAAATAATTTTCTCAATTTCTATGAAAAGCATTATTGATAATTCCATCAGAAATGAACTACATACTCAGAAAATGTGGAGGTAATGTTCATTTACATGTGATGTGTGCATCTACCTGTGATCAACATTTTGTTTTCTTCATCATAATAGATATTACTCATTTTTTATTTTTATTCTGAATAAAAGCAGGTTTTTATGCCACTCATTTTTACATAATTGTTAAATTACAGTTTAAATATATTTTCTTTCTTTTTAAATTTATTTTTGAAAATTATATATTATATATTATATATAATATATAATATACATACATAATATATGATATATATACATACATACAATGCATTGTGATAATACCCTATACCTATCAGTCCCCCCTCCAATAACTTCATGTTATATATGTGTCCAGTTAATGCTGCCTGTATGTGATGGATATGGGGACATCCCCACCCCCCTGGACCATGGACAACCAAGCCTGTCAGTGGCCACAGCCTCAAAGACAAAACGAACCTCTGGCCTTTGTGTCTCTCTCACTTTAGAAAACAAATAGGAAAACAAACAAAGAAGAATTTTTAAAAAAAAGACAGAAAGAAAAAACTCAAGGAATACACACTAACACACACACAGAACAAAAATCCACTAAAGAGCTAAATCAGGTACCACAGTATACAATCAAAAGGCCAGTAAGACAGAAAGTGCCCAAACACAGCCATATGACTCAGCAAATCTACAAAAATCCTTTGGCTAATCACATAGCTGGTGAACAATAACTTGTACATACTTTTCTTTCAAAGTGTCTGATTCTCATCCCCGCTGTACTGTGTGGACTGAGACACACTGAAAAATGTTTGATAATCTCCAAAGATCTCAACAATACATTTTGATATTACATATAATATTTTGTTATGTTCTTTTTACTTAATTTCTTAAATATTCAGCAATTTTCAGATTTCCTTTCTAGAAACAGAAATATTAAAAGCTGTTCTGGTCCTACTAATCATAGCGTTGCTTATATTCCATATTTTATGCATTTCCATTACTGTTAAATATGAAAATATCTGTATTATTATATGTTTAATTTTTTAGACTGTAAGATTCCTAGAATATTGTTTTATTTTCAAATAGTCAGAGTTTATATTTTAAGGCATATGAGCTAACTGCTGTGTTTAAAATGCATACAAAAAGGTCCTGAGCTGCAAAGAATGTGATGCTCACATATGAGCTCACACTCCACATGCTACACCCCAACATCTTGTGTGCTATGTGAAAGGATTTCCCTGGTGCCTTTTTTCAGGCCCACCTTCTTTGAAGAGCCCTGATGTCAGACCTCCATGTGAACTCTCTTCTACTCACATCCCAAACCTCCTGATCCCTATCAATATGAAGTTCACTGAAAAGGATTGGTTGCCTCATCAAGAGTAACTGCTTAAAATCACCAGGCAGCAACAGTCCAAGGCCAGCGACACCTGGTTCTTTAGCGTCCTGTGTCCACTCCTGGTTCCTCGATCTCCACCTTGTGGCTCCAGCTGTGTGGGAAGCAGTATCTGTTGCTCTAGTTTTCTTTCAATGTGTGTATGTGGCTGCAAAGGGATTCCAAGATCTGTTATTCCTCTATCACTGGCTTCGGACGATCACCATGTCTGTTTTTCTGCTTTCCTCTGCCTTTCTGTTAATTGCAGAGTTCTCTAGTTCCGGCACCACATCCCCACAGCTTATAGCACTCTTTGCTGCCTCTAGCTGTGCTAAGCCATCGTTCATTTCTGTTGTAAACCTTTTCCGTAACCATTGCTGGCACCAATTCTCTTACTCTTTCCTGCTAAACGTGAATCAACATCTCCCCTGCCCCTTCCTTCCTTCCTCACTCCCTTAGCATTCAGTCTTCCTGGTCCATAGAGGTTTTTGCAGGACTTGTCATTGTCTGGCAGGGATGGCCAGGGTGTTTTAGCCAAAATAGCAGTACTGATTTAAGGATTTGATGTGCACTTCCAGCCTTTAAGAAGAAAGCTCACTGCTTCTGGATTCTGAAGTCTGAGTATGGGGAGAAATGGGTGAAGATATTAATACCAAAGGAGGAGTGTGGTATGTACTAGGTATGTTTCAATTATTTCATGGTAACATTACATTTTCAGTTACCCAAATCATACATAAAAAAGACATCAGAACAACTCAGATCTGATAAAGAAAGACTGTTTTTTATCACCACACTGTGCTTGTTTCCTCCCAGGTGCCTCTTCCATTCATCTCTTTTCCAAATCTTCTTTTGTCTGTTAATAAAGTGCTTGGGCTCCATATTTAGGCATATGCTAATGTCAAGCCTGATTCCACCTCTCACTAACAAGAAGACTTGGGATTTTTTAAGTGTATTCTCTCACACACATCCTTTTCTGTTTGTACTGTCCATTGTGGTCTAGATATTACAGTACATGCCATGATACTATTATAATTAACTAGAAAAGAACTGTGAATTATACATCTGCTTGTCATCAGATAATAAGTTAGGTTGTACTAAACCACCCATAGTCTTCTTATTTGCACCACTAGAAACTGGAATAATTTAAAACAATTTTTGATAATCTAACTGCTATATAATTTACAGTTATTTCAGAATAAGGAATGTGATCTTCTCATAGGAAAAATACTTTAAAAATATATTATTTCAAAGACAAACTAGTAAAATAGATTGCAATAATTTCATACATGTAAACATATATATATTTATTTATATATAATAACATGATTGGTCTATCACCTAATGGTATATCTGAGACACCATGAAGAGTTAGTTATTAGTACCTATTTGTTAAGATTACTGGTGATCTTATAGTTTATTTAATATAGAATAAGGATAATTATAATTTCCCAATGACATAATTATCTACATTTAAAAATAAGTGAATATGTCATTCTTGGTCCAGGAAACAAACAAGCAAACAACCCCAGGCTGACAATTTCCCAAGGTAATTACAAAGAATTCCCCAGTGTTTCAGAATAGGTGCTTTTGAAAAAATGCTTAATTGTTTTTTTGAAGTGCTTAACTATTTAACTGACTAAAGTAGATCTAAGAGGTTCAGAAATTAGTGGCTGGAAAAGAAGCAGCTGTTATGAATAAGTTAGAATCAAAGAGTCATTTAAGAACTTGCAATAGAAGACTTGGAAAAATAGTTATTCCAAGGCTGAATTCGGGTATCAGCTTCCACAGTAGCCAGTCCTCCAGCAGTGGAATGAGAATGGCATTAGAAGGTCAGGTATATAGATGTGCACATCAATGTGAAAGAGCTGCCCAAGAACAAACCTAGAACTATATCAGAAACAGGCTCCCAAAGTGAGCTTGTGGACAGAGCTGGTTTGCTTGCTGCTGGAACACCATGCTGACAAGACAGAGGAGTGAGACCCAGAGATGGAGTGTTTTCCTCTGGCTAATGCTTGTTATATATTGTAATGGTGTTCACTGACAGAATATAGTATTGAGACTGGAGAGAAAGGAGAAGTATGTAAAGGGTATGGATCATAACATATGTTTGTTAGAAAATAAATCATGCCCATGGGCGGTGGCGCACGCCTATAGTCCCAGCACTCGGGAGGCAGAGGCAGGCGGATCTCTGTGAGTTCGAGGCCAGCCTGGTCTACAGAGTGAGATCCATGACAGGCACCAAAACTACACAGAGAAACCCTGTCTCAAAAAACAAAACAAAACAAAACAAAACAAAAACAAAAACAAACAAAAAAACAAACAAAAAAAGAAATCATTCAGCAAGTTTGAAAGGATGTGTAATATGTTGAAAGAATGTCAGATTAATTTTTATATGATATAAGCTCCATATGCATATTTTCCTTTTATATTTGAATGACTGGAAAATCATTTTGCGAGAGTAGCTAGTGAGCATATCTTCATTCTTAGAAACTTTCCTTTAACAAACAGGATCTATAGTTTAGGCTTTCCACCAACAAGATGATTCAGTGGGTAGAAAGGCACTTGCTACTCAAGCCTGACAATCTGAGATGTTAGAATTCTGCCCTCACTCTAGCTGCATGACCGCGCATGAGCAATTCAGGAGTTAAGCAAAGGGTCTTGTGTCTTACATCATCAGTGTGCGCTGGTGACGAAGTCAGCACATTCGTGGTGTAGCTCTGTAGGACCACTTGCACCTTAAAGCTGGAGGCAGACCTCTCTCTCTCTCTCTCTCTCTCTCTCTCTCTCTCTCTCTCTCTCTCTCTCTCTCCTCTGCTTTCTGTCCCCACCATCTTCCCTCGCTCTGCACGTGCTTTCCTCCCCAGGCCTGGTTCTCTTGTCCCCTTCACCCCCAATTAAGCTCTAAAACTAATACTGTGTTCTGTCGTGACCGTGACCTTGCCATGCAGTAACCAGTGCCGTAACCAGCACCATTAATCATTCATTTCAGCCCCCAACACATGTAAAGACAGAAGGAGAGAATTTACTCTTACCTCCACATATAGCCATTCACGTCAGACATACATATAAGTGTGTGTATATGCGCAGACAAATAAAAAAGTTAAAAATTTAGCTATGAGATAGACTTAAGACTATAAGACTCTAAACTGATCATACACAGTTCTGATGTTCTTATATTAACAATATTTCTGGAAGGATCAACTGTGGAGACAACAAAGCAATCAAAGAGCATAGTGGTCACCATGAACAAGAACTAGAGAAAGAGAGGGATGAATAGGTGCAATTTTAGAGCAAGAAAACTCCAATAGTCTAAAAGTGGATCCATGCCATTGTATTTTTGTCTAAATTCATGTAACATTTCATGCCAAAAGTGAACCAAAGCTAACCTTCAGGTGTTGGATCATCATAAAAAGGAAACGTAAAAAGCAAACACACCAGTCTCATGGGGAGTGTGGGGAGTAGGAGAAGCTGTGCTCACACAGGGACAAGGACAGAAAGAAAATCTACATGTGTCTCAATTTTAGTTTGAGTGTAAAATTGTTCTATATAAAACAAAATCTACTAAAATAAATAATGGGTGAGTTTATCTCTATCGACTTAGTTTTAGCTCAACTAAGTTGATATTTATGGTGATTTGAATGATAATGCACCACTGATAAGCTCATGTACTTGAAAACTTGGCCATTCTTGGGTAGAATTGTTTGGGGAGAATTAGAAGGTATGGCTTTGTTGGAGGTAGTGTATCACAAGGAGTGAGCTTTAAGATTTTAAAAGCCCACATAATCACCAGTTAGCACACTCTCTCTCATCCTCTCTCTCTCTTCCCACCCCTCCCCCTTTTCTCTCTGCCTCATGCTTATCGGATGTAAATTGTCAGCAAATGCTCCAGGGCCATGCCAGCTTGCTGGCTGGCTTGATACCCTCCATAATGCTTGTGAACTCTGGAACTGCAAGCCCCAAATTAAATGTTTTCTTTTATAAGTTGCTTCATGGTGTTTGTCATGAAAATAGAAAAATAACTCAGAAGCTCAGAAGTCTACTACTGTTCCTGGCCTGATTCTTTTGTTCTGTTTTGTTTCAGTGGGGAGGGATGAAAAGGCTTTGGGACTCTGCACTAGGATATCGGTGAAAAGCTATAAGCAAGGCTTAATGGATCATCCCAGTAACAGTTTCGAAGACAACAGTACTAAGAGCAATGTGGACTGTGGGTCCCAGCTTAAGAGGTTTCAGAGACACACATTCCCAACTAGAGACTATTCTTGTGATATTTTGACAAAGAACGTGAGCTCTTCTTGCCCTTTTCCTAAGAATCTACCTGAAGCTACATTGGAAAGTTTTGAACTAATTTTGTGGGGAGAGGAGGTTTCAAGACACCTAGTATTATTTGGTTATTAGTAATCATTTTTATTCAGATCTATAATAAAAAAGAGCAAACAGCAAAAAGATACAAACTGTACAGTTTAAAGAACAAAAGAACAGCTGGAAATTTAATGTTGGAGCCAAGGCTTGTGCTGAAAAAAATTAAGAAGTCCAGGTTTCATCCTAACTAGGCATCAGAATTGACAAGCCTGGGTCACATAGTTCAGGCCTTAGGGTCTGAAGGATTCAAGAGTACGGGAGCTATGGGAACTTTCTCTGTAGCTGCACAGAGCTGCTGAGGCCAGGCCTGTGGCAGGGGAGTCCTTGCATGGAGGCCCATCAAGAATACTGTATGAAATTACAAATTGAAGCCTGGGCTGAGTTGGTGATCCCAACATGCTAGAGATGCCAGAGCTGTGTGATACCTGTCAAGGAGATTTGCACACAGGAACTGGAACCAGTTCTAGAGAAAGAAGTATGCTGTAGGCAAACCTGTAAGAAAAGGGCCATCTAAGCCTTTGACTTTGGACATACAGGATTTGGAGTTTTCCCTCGTGGGTTTTCATGTTGCTTTGGTCCAGTATTTCTCCACTATGCCCCCATTCCTCACTCTTAGAATGGTAATATATATTTGTACCATTGTTTGCTCAAAGTTTATAATTTTCTTTTTACTTTTTTAGGGGCTTGCAATTAAGAAATTGCCTTGAGTCTCAGAAGAAACTAGTCTTTTAAGTTCTGTGAAGACTGTGAATAACTGTGGAAACTTTGAAATTGGACTAAATACATTTTCCATTATGATGTGGCCACAAGTCTATGGAGGCCAGAGAGAAGGCTATATTAGTTTCAATGGGAATGACCCCCACATATTCATATATTTGAATGCTTAGCCCCCAGTTGGTGGAACTGTTAGGGAAGAATTAGGAGTTGTGGCCTTGGTGGTAGAAGTGTATCATCAGGAATGGGCATAGAGGTTTCAGTAACCCACACCATTATCAGTTAGCTCTCTCTTTCTCTGCTTTATGGTTATTTCTCAATATAAATTCTCAGGTACTGCTACAGCATCATACCTGCCTTCCACTGCCATGATAGTGAAATATCCTCTGAAACTATAAGCCCCAAAAAACTCTTTCATCTATAAGTTGCCTTAGTCCTGCTTCTTTGTCAGAGCAGTTGAAAAGTAAGCAAGATAAGCACAGACATCTTGGAAATCAAAACCCTAGAAAAGTCATCCTCTGCTTTCAACCTTCAATATTTTACTGATAGACAAAGAAAGGATGAATAAATGAATACTTTGAGCATGTACCAAATGAGTACCACACAATGAGCAAAAGAGTCAAAGTGCAGGAAAATGGTCCCAAATTAAGAGCTGATCAACATGTTTGTCAGTATTTTAGATTTCTTTCCAAACCCCAAAGCACATCAACTGGTAACAACTGTGAAAATAATAATAGTAAATAACATGATTGTCAATCTATTTTTAAAATAATTTTATGCTTTGAAAATTTCTCAGATTTAAATAATACATTATAATTACTTTTCCCTCTTCATCTCTTATGTCACCCTTACCCTGGGCCTGCTCCCCTTCTTTCATAAAAATCCCTGTCCCTTGTTCATGACTTTGTGTTCTATTTTCTGCCCCACTGAGTTTATCCCTGGCTGTATGTGCAATGGCAGGTTTGGAAGTGTCCACTGGAGACAGAAGGGTTCAGCAGGGGCCATAATATACCAGATTGCTGTGGGATGTCTTTCTGTATGCTGTGAATATGTGTTTCTCTGATTGGTTAATAAATAAACCTGCATTGGCCTATGGCAGGGCAGGATGGAGCCGGGTGGGAAAATCCAAGAGAGATAGTGAGAGGAGAAAGGAGAGTAGGGCAGACCCCAAATCGCCATCCAAGGAGCAACATGTAATGGGACACAGGTAAAGCCACAGAAAATGTGGCAATACATAGATTAATAATTATGGTTTGAGTTAAGTTGTAAGAGCTAGCTAGCTAGCAGGAAGCCTAAGCCCATAGGCCATGGAATTTACAATTAATATTAAGCCTCTGAGTGATTATTTTATAGGCAGCTGTGGGACTGCGGGGCCTGGCAAGACCAGAGAAACTTCTGGGTACACCAGATTCTATGTTTCTGCCTTCCAAAATCTGTAAGTTGTCAATAGTTACAGTTGTAAGTGTGTTGTGTGATAGTTTGATTGTGCTCTGACAAATAAAACTTGCTTGGAATCAGAGGGCAGAGCTAGCCAATAGCTGATCTAAATTAACCTTAGAGGTTTAGAGGACTGTAGATAGAGAGGAGACAGGAAGTATTAAGGTGGGGCAGAGAAAGGATCTAGGTCCTTGTAGACAGAACAGTAGAGGTAAGAGGTGACTGGTGACTGACTGTTCCATGCTTCTCTGATCTTTCAGGTTCTTACCCTGATATCTGACTCACAATTTTTTATTGATAAAGATTAATTAAATTAATGCTTCAAAGTGTTAGAGATCTGTTAATTCCTCCAGAATCCATAGTATGTCATTCTTAATAAAAGGGAATAAGAAAGGAAGGAAGGGAGGGAGGGAGGGAGGGTAGAAGGGAGGGAGAAAGGAAGGAAGGAGAGAAATTTTAAGAAGTAGTAGAAAATCTGCAAAACAAAAAAATAGTGTTTTTGTTAAACACATGCCTATGCAAGTATACATGCATCTGGAGGGAAAAAGAAAAAAGAAAAAAAAGAGAGATGCAAGGTATCTTCAAGATGTTGGGTGTCTTTGTCTATTGTTCTATACTATATTCCCTTAAGGTGGAATTCCCAGAACACATTCCCAGAACCATTCACTGGAATTGAGGATCATCATTTGGGCTAGGTTAACTGGCTAATGAATTCCTGACATCTGCCAATCTCTGGTCCCTAACACTGAGGCTACACAGAGAAAGCATGTGTAGCCATGCCTACTATTTACATGTGAGATGGAGATTTGAATGCAGGCTTTCCTGTTTGCATAATAAGTGACCTTACCCACTGTTCAAGTTAGGCTTCTGTTGCTATTATAAACAACTGGGAAGAGGAAAGTTTTTATTTGAGAGGTAACGGTTCACCATTCTCTAGCGAAGTCAGGGTAGAAGAGCAAGGCAGGAACTTGAAAGCAGGAACTATAGCAGAGACATGGAGGAATTTTGTTTACTAGCTTGCTTTTCCCAGCTTGTGCAGCTACCTTTCTCATATAACCCAGGCCCATATTCCCAGGGGTCACTCCACCCCTGGCAACCAGCAATCATAAAACATGTCCCATATTCATACCCACAGACCAGTATAATGGAGGCATTCCCTCAACTGAAGTTTTAAATATAAGTAAGGAGAAATTACTAGGAAACAAGATTGGACAATGCTACTACCTAAAGACCATTCATTGCTTCGGTGTCCAGTCCATTTTGGTTAGTGTTATAAAAATGTAATGCCTGGAGATGATGTTCTAGATGGTTGAACTACAGTAACTTAGTCTATAGAGTAATAAGTAAAAAAATGTTAAAAACTCAGCTAGAACACATTTAAAAAATTCTTTCTAAAAATATCAATATCAGATCATGTTTTGTTTTTTGATTTTTGTTTTCTCCTTTGGATGGTCATGTAATACATTTATTATTATAGCTCATGGAAACTACCTTAGCTCAGGGGCAGCAATTCTCAAAACAGCCTGATTTTTGGGGGTACTAGATAAAAAGAGAAGAGAGGAGACTTAGTTTTCAGTATAAAACTAAGTAAAAATGGATATTATCAGTAATTAACTATGAAGGTGGATTGTAACCAAGAAAAATAATCAAAGTATAACTAGATTTTTTTAAGCTGAGAAAAAAAAGCTGTGTTTAGAATTTATAAAAGGCTAGAATCAATTCATATTCTCTTGCATGTAGACAGTATTCAGCTGTCAGCTACTTTGTGGAGGAAGGATAACACAACTGTTGAGAATATATTTTAAAATGAGAGTAATCCGGAAGGACCCTAGGGGCTTCATCTCTCTTCTTTGCAACCTTCTCTTTCACTGTGTTTTGCAAATAAGTTATCACCACAAGCCAAAAAATGGAAATGAAACATTGCAGTACAAGGCTTCATTAAAAATCAAACAAAATGCAATTGCTCATGCTGTTCATGACAAGACTCATGATTAACTGCTAAATCACTCAAAACTGGGATGACCTGGACAGGGATAAATGTGGTAGATAACAATCTTAAGGAATAAGGTGCCAACTAGATAAATAAGAGTCATTCAGAATTTAAGTCAAATGTTAAAAAAGAATGCTGTGCTAAAAAGAAGTCAGTTTTTCCTAATAAAGTGAAAGGAAATGTGGTACTTATAATAGTTTATATGTCTTCTACTAATTTACTTCCCCATACCCTCAGAGTTAGGGGAGCCAATGATGACCAACCACACATCCAGTGGCTTACATGGAGATAATTGTGTATCAGAGAGAACCACAAAAGGGAACTGTTTATGCCAAGTATCAAGAGAAAGAAAAAATATTAGAATCCTGCACAAAATAATAGACTTAATGTCCATAGGCACAGCACAGCTTTGGGTTGAGAGTAGAGATAGAGGGTTGTTATTTCATGCCCAGGCTTATTTATTATGACCCAATTATAATAAGCCAAAGATTCCTTTCATATTTCAGTGCCTGTTCAAAGTCCTCATCTGCCAATGTGAAGATGGAAAGTCCTAAAAGATTGAGCATGCTTAAGAATACAGACACGCATAAATTACATAGTATTGGTTGCAAATGATAGTTCTGCTTATTTCTTTGCCATTTATTTATTTTCTTCAAATGTCAAAATGGCAACGGGAAAAAATTGCACATAACAATCTCTTAACCAACAGAAAGAGCAGAAGAAACATTTATTCCTGGCACACCCTTTCCACATATTCCAGACTTACTTGTATTGTACAACCCAGTAACTAAGCTCATACTAGTATGTAATATCAGTTGAGACCATGCATGCTTCCGTTTCCTTTCTTGTGAATGTTAAAAGGTTCTATCTGCTCACTATGTCTTATGTACTGGCATACAGATCCTACAAGGTGATTCCAGACGTCAAATATGGTGGCTCTGAAATTACAGAGCAGAAGATAAATTAGGCCAGCTTGTCTTTCCATTGCAATTTATTAATGCTATTGAGTATGCAATGCCTGACAGATTTACAGGTGGCAGAAATAAAAGATTAATTGTTTTACTTTATTTATGCTTAGAATGTAGCTGAGGACTAAGTAATTTGATTCCCATCAGTAATCTGTTTCCTTTTGTCATTTCCCAACACCTGTCATTCTACTAATTCATCCTTCTGCTTATGACTCTCAGGCACTTGGAAAAACTCCTACTTTTTACTCACACAAGTGGTATTAGTAACTTTTGAAACTTTCTCCTTTGCTTTTGATTCCCCCTTAGTTAAAAAAAAAAGTTTCTAAAGACTTCAGTCTATTAGAGTAACTATATTTTTTTCCTTCTTGGGTCCTTTTACAGAGAAAAGTAAACCAAGGTGAAAAACAGAACAGTAACTATTGTGAGTACCTGATCTCATGCACCTTCATCTGTAAGTTTAGACCTTGTCTAGAATTTTACATATCTTTTTTTTTCTTCCTTTTCTTATTTTACTCAGAGTGAGGAAAGCTAATAGTGGCCATACATCTGTTTAGTTACTTACATAGAACTATAAATATATTCATATTTATTTATCTATCTTTTCACTTTTTATATCTCCAGTCTCTAATATTTAAATAAACTTATCAAATGTCAATCATGTCCATCCTAAATCTGTGCCATCATTATAAAGAATATGTTCTCCCATACTTAAAAGGGACAAGCTGTACATATTATGTGCCCATGCTCAATGGTCACTACTGTTTACCTGAGGATTATCACCATTTACATAATAATCCTGGTATTATCTGCAAATACAGGTTTTCATCAAATGATAAATACCATTAAGGGCTCCTCAAACCCTCCTAATGTGAATTTCAGGACATTGTGTCTCATAAGCTATTTGTCCTTCTTTAGAAACATGACTACCCCAATAGTGTAACTCAGGCTCTAGCAGTCTTACCAGTGGAATGAATTAACAAACCAAAAAGGGAGGCTTAGGCATTGATACTGAGACCCCAGATTATCCTGGGTCCTCTATCTGTTTTCTTCTTTTCCTTCGTTTTCTTCATGAAAGTATTGTCTATGTTCACTTTTATTTTTGCTCTACTTTATCTCATATCTGACTTTTAATCACGGAATATGGGCTAGAGATTGAAGAAAGATAAAACTAGGCAGAAAGTCGGGGATCACATCACAGAGTGTCTAGTTGATAAAGTTTGAACATTGTCTCAGTTGTTAGCATTTCTGGCATCCTCTAGCCACTTTTGGGGTCCCACGGCCACACATGTGCTGTCAGCACTCAGGCAAAATGCTTAGTCATCCAAAAGTCTCAAGGTGGTACTGCTGTGGGATGTCTTTCTATATGCTGTGAATATGTGTTGCTCTGATTGGTTGATAAATAAAGCTGCATTGGCCTATGGCAAGGCAGCTTACAGGCAGTCAGAAATCCAAGCAGATAGACCAGAAGAGAAAGGAGAGGCAGAGAGATGCCAACTTGCCACCAAGGAACAACATGCCAGCAGACGAGTAAAGCCATGGAATATGTGACAAAACATAGATGAATAGAAATGGGTTAATTTAAGATATAAGAGCTAGCTAGCAAGAAACTTGAGCCATAGGCCAGCCAGTTCGTAATTAATATAAGCCTCTGTGTGTTTACTTGGGCTGCAGGACCTGGCGGGACACAGAAAAACTTATGACTACAGGTATGTCTTACATAATCCATGTGCATGTGTGGCATGGCTACATAAGCCTGTATATGCATGTGCTGGGCTCCCTTTAAAAGCAGCCCCTGCTGCCCCTGCTCGCTCTCTGCCACCTCTGTTCCAGAGGCTGCCTCTACAACTCTTCTCTCTCTTCATACCCCAAAATAAACTCTTAAAGTGGCTTTCGTTGTACTTTGTGGTCTGTTCTTGCCTCTGGTAAATATGACATTGGTGCATATTTAAATATGACTCAACAGGCCCTTCTGGCACCCCAGGGCACACCAGGACCTTACCAGACCTGACATCCCACATTCCAACTGCCAGGCCCCTTTGCACCACACCGGCTGCTTCAGCTGGTGATGTTCCCTCTCCTGGTTGGCATAAACACTTTCCTGGACCCTTGGGAATGACCACTAATCATCTGGTGCCCCACTGGTATTCTTGAAAGCCAGTGAACCCCCGACCATGGCCTTCAGGGCTACAGCTGGTCCCTTTTGCCAAAATTCATCACTGGCCATTCCCCACAACTGAGGACTGAGGCCTCATTTTTCATCTCTTGGACCTACATGTCCCTCGCTTCTCATCTCTCAGACTTTCTATCTCTTAGGCCCAGCCCTAGCCCATGCTCTCTGTTTGACAAATCATTGAGCAGCCTGAACCATTTAAATTGATCCTCACTTATCTCTGGGATGACAGAGATTTTAAAAGCCATCGGCTTTCATTTAACACCAGTGTTAATGAACAGAATTATTTTGAAATAAATGATCAGGTTTATGATGTGGATAATATGGCCAGAAGGATAGGATGGTTTGGAAGACAGTCATAGAGCTGTAAGAAGTCCACAAACAGGATTGTTTTCAGGTTTTAGGCCATATGGAGCCATTATATTAGAAAAACTTTCAACAGAGAGAAGAGGATAGATTCTAACCACATTGGGAGTGCTGATCTGAATTGGTCAGTGGCCTCTGTGTCAGTGATGAACAGGAGATAGAGAAAGTGGGAATCATAAATAACATCCAATAGTCTTTTCATGGAAGTTGACCATTATAAAGAGTTGTAGTAATGAGTTAGGTTGGGGTGTGTTGGGTTCAAGATTTGGATATACAAATAAGAATGTCTAGAAGCTTATATCCATGGTTATAAATATTAAAGGATGTGAATTTAAGAAAGACAATTTGTAATTACTGTCATTAAAATCAAACCATGACTAGTTGGATAAAACAAGCTGGGGACTGTAATGATCATATAATGATCACTGGAGCTGATCTTCCAGTCTGTCTCCTTTAATGCACATAAGATCAGACAGACACCTCCTTTGAAGTTAGGTTCCATGACACTTTGGCTAGTAAAATTTATATGACAAATATTTGCCTCCTTATGGCAGAAACTTTTAAGTATTGATGCCCAACTTTCCATGTTCTCCTCCTTCTGCCACCACGAGTAAATAGTTAGAGGCTCTCTTGCCTTATACACCTAGAGGAGGAAAGTGTGAATGAAATCCTCAGCTGGGCTGAGAGGCACATGTGACGTGAGCAAAAGGTAAAGGCTGATTGCTTAAGGAAACTTTATCTGTCATTTGGATTATCAAGACTTGGTAATGACAGAGGGATAAGGAAGACAGAGATAGGATCTCATCTTACAGAAAAGCCTCTTGGAAGCCACACACAGCAGAAGAAAATTTACATAAAAGACAAGATGAATATGCAGAAGTATGGGAAGTACCCATGGAAAAGAAAACAAGGCTGTAGGTTCCCAATAGAAAGGAAGAGTGGGTGAGATGGTCTTAGACAGTTAAGCCTGCCCTGAGTCTAGAGTCAATGCCCACAAAACATTAACTGAGGTGCAATGTAGATGAAGGAAGACGAAACAAAGACCTAAATAGCACATTAGGCCTTTAAGAAGTTTATCTTCAGGAAATAGGGCAGCTTTTGAATGAAGTGACTTGGAAAACAATTAGATTCTATTGTTTATGAGCAACCAGTCTATATTTGGAAGCTAAAAAGAAAGAGCAGTGCTCATATGTTACAGTGAAGAAAACCCGTGTTCACTGGAAAGGAAAAGCAGGTTTTAGAAAATAACAAAGGAGATAATGTATATGTCCTTTCTCTGAAAGGCTTTGCTCAGGGACACTCAGCTATGACCCCTTCACAGAACCCTCGTACCCCAAATTTATCCTTTGACCTAGACTGCAAAAATAACATAGACTAGGAAGTCATCAGCACAAGAAATGGAGAATAAAAACAAAGCTACCATTTCTCACACTGCTATTTAAAAACAATGTTATCATTCATACAATTATCACATGTAAAGAGAAACTCTCTGTTTTGACATCATATGCCTTTGTGTTCCGAATTGCCATTGTGGCAGTGAAGTTTGGGGTGCAGTTGTGTTTTACTTAAGATTGTACCATAAGTAGACAGATTTTCTCTAAATTTCTTATTGATATAAAATGCCTGTGTCTCACTGATTTTAAAGGAATATATGGATACAGTATTGGGTTTCTCTTTAGAAAATTTATCATATTATGAATCTCATTACACTCAGTACTTGTCCTAAATATATTATTCTGTTCCCTGTTGGAGTTATTTACTAAGTATAATTGTGGCTGGAACCAATGTGCTGCATAAATAGTAAGGACATTTGAATTTTTCACATGTTTATTTACTTTTAGTGTTTTAGTGATTATTGTCCTAGTGAATTGTTTATAATTCTTTTAGATGAGAATTAATGAGCTTTGGGCAAAGGCTTGGAAATTTAAAAATGCATCTAAATGTTATTTTACATTAGTATCCAGAATCAAAAAATGATTTTTCTAAGGCTTCTCATAGGGTAATTTTGACACATGGTCATAAATTGAATAATTCTTTTTTATTTAAACTTGCTCTTCATATTACCTCAATGTATTTAAAAGTTATTTTATATTTCAGGAATTCTAATTCACTTCATCACTTTAAACTTAATGCAAAATTGGTTTAGCAAAGTTTCTTTTATTATTGTGTTATTACAGAACTGATTCAACGACACGAAAGTAACATTACTCTCCTAAATCAAAAGACATGGTGCTAGGTTTTATGTAAGAATAAAACATCATTAATATACAAATGTTCTGTTTTGTTCTGTAGGAATGGACATGGCATCATGGCAAAGACAAAACTGAAAAATAAAATGGAATCTGAATGTGGTGATATGTGCGTGGAATCCCAGCACTCAGGTAGCAGAGACAAGAAGATAATACATTGAAGGTCAGCATGGACTACATAATAGCACCACGTTTCACACATGAATATCAATCAGTCAATCAATAAAAAATAAAATGAAATAGAAGATATTGCAGTGTAGCTTAGTACAGGAAACGCCAGGGATGTTTCTCTAGATTTAGTTAAATGTTCCCATACCTGAGGTTCTGCTCACAACACCTTACATTGACAGGGGGGATCTGGAGATTGAATTCTTGTTTTAGGGATAAACATTGTTTTATAAGTTGTTGTTGTTGTTATTATTATTATTATTATTATT
>CABHPQ010143525.1:0-12382 GCA_902168405.1 Peromyscus aztecus | reverse complement strand
CCCCCCACCCCCACCTGATCTATCCTGTTCCCATCCCCATTCTACCCCACCCAGTCTATTCACAAAATCTTTTCTATTTCCCCTTCCCAGGGAGATCCATGCATCCCCCATAGACTCTCCTCTCTATCTAACTTCTCTGGATCTGTGTATTTTATTGTGACTATCATTTACTTAACAGCTAATAGCCACTTATAAGTGAGGTCATACCATCTTTGTCTTTCTGGGTCTGAGTTGCCTAACTCAAGATGATTTAATCTAGTTACATCCATTTGCCTGAAAATTTCATGTTGTAATTTTCTTCTAACAACTGAGTAATATTCCATTGTGTAAACATAGCACATTTTCTTTATCCATTTTTTCATTTGAGGGATATCTAGGTTGTTTCCACTTTCTAGCTATTATTAATGAAATTGCTATGAACATAGTTGAGCAAGTGTCCTTGTGGTAAGATTGGCATCTTTTGAATGTATGTCAAAGAGTGGTATAGTTGGATCTTGAAGTAGATTTCCATATGGCTGTACAAGTTTGCAATTCTCTGAGCAATGGAGGCGTATTCTCCTTTTTCCACATCCTTACCAGCATGGGTTATCATTTATTGTTGATCTTAGAGATTCTGCCAGGTGTAAGATGGAATCTAAAAGTAGTTTTTATTTGCACTTCCCTGATGGCTAAGGACGTTTTATATTTCTTTAAATGTTTCTCTGACATTTCAGATTCTGCTGATAAGAATTCTCTGTTTAGGTCTGTACTCTATTTTTCAATTGGATTGTTTGGTGTGTTGATGTCTACTTTCTGGATAGCTAAAACAATCCTGAACAATACAAGGTATCATCATTCCTGATTTCAAGCTGGCTATACTACAGACCTATAGTAACAAAAACCACATATTAGTAGCATAAAAACAGATACATTGATCAAGTGAATCGAATCAAAGACCCAGACATAAACCCACACACCTATGGACACCTGATTTTTTTATAAAGAAGTCAGAAATACAAAATAAAAAGAAAGCATCTTCAATAAATTGTGCTAGTCTAATGATGTATATATATATATATATATATATATAAAATGCAAATAGACCCATATGTATCACCCTACACAAAACTCAAATTCAAGTGGTCAAAGATCTCAACATAAAACTGGACACAACGAAGCTTTAGAAGAGAAAGTAGGGAACAGCCTTAAATGCATTGGCATTGCAGACAATTTCCTAAACAGAACATCAATAGCACAGGCACTAAGATCAACTATTAATAAATGGGACATCATGAAATTGAAAAGCTTCTGTAAGCAAAGGAGACAATCAATAAAACAAAATGACAGCCTACACAATGGGAAAAGATGTGGTGATATTTTATTTGTGCATCCCAATAAAACTTATCTGGGGATCAGAGAATGGAGCCAGCCATCAAATTAGACATAGAGGTCAGGCATGGTGGCACACACCTTTAATTTCAGGACTTGAGATCTCATGTCTTTACTTGGGAAGGACATATGACTTTAATCCCAGGAAGTGATGGCAGGAAGCAGAAAGGTATATAAGGCGTGAGGACCAGGAACTAGAAGCTTTTTAGCAGCAGTTTAACTGAGACCCTCAGGGGTGAGGACTCAGAGACTTTCAGTCTGAGGATTCATGGCAACAGGATCGGCTGAAAAGTTGGTGAGGTGAGGTTGGCTGTAGCTTGTTCTGCTTCTCTGATCTTTCAGCTTTGACCCCAATACATGGCTCCAGGTTTTTTCTCTTTTTTATTAATAAGACCATTTAGCAATTCATGTTATAAAAAGATTTTTTACCAACTCCACATCTGATAGAGGGCTAATATCCAAAATACATGAAGAACTCATATTTTTCTTTTAATAGGAATGCAAATGTTATGACACCCTATGAAAATAGGAAGTGATTCAAATTTCAAAGAAAAATTAAATGTTCTCCCTTCTTCGGATGAATAGATGAGTCTATTACAGTTCCAAGGTCAAATCATAAATATACAGTCATTAATAAATATAGCAAGGAGTGGATCCATCCACTCTACAAGGTAAAGCAAAAGAGGATGAGGAATATAATACAATGTTCAGAGCTACTCACCGTGGATGCACAGGTCGAAGCAGGTAGCATCAGAAACAAAGTTTCTCAGATGACACAGGGCTTTGTACGTTTTGCAGAATAACCTCTTCCTTGGTGCAAAAGCTGATAACTTGGCCACAAGTGGGCAAGGTTGACAATATCTGCTTTTCCCTTTTAGCTGGAGGTTTACTCTCTTTCTAGTGATGTTCACTGGCAATATCTGCTTTTTCCCTTTAGCTGGAGGTTTGCATCTTTCTGGTACCATTCATCATCTCCTCACCCTTCATTGTTGTCCTTCATTGTTGACCCCTTCCTGGAGGAGTCAGACAGGAACCCATAATGTTTCAGTGGATCATCTATAATAACAGATGCATACCCTTCCCATTTTTCTTCTCAAGACATTAAAATAGGGAAGGTTAATGCAACAGCTTGCTTATTTCCTTCTGCAATAGAACCAGGGAGGTTAGGGTATCAGAAGTATGGAAATTGCTGGATATAGTCCTATAACAGCAGAATCATAATAGATTAATCAAAGTAGCCAGTTCTACCTGTTGGGCTGAGGAAAAGGAAATATAATAGACTGATGGATATATGGGTTATGAATCCTTCCTATACCCTTCATTCAGTAGTTTTCAACCTTCCCAATGCTTCAACCCTTTAATACATTCCCTCATATTGTAGTGACCCAAACCATAAAATCATTTTGATGTTATCTTATAAATGTAATTTTTCTATTGTTATGAATCAAAATGTAAATTTCAGTGTTTCCCTATAATCTTAGGTGATCCATGGAAAAGGTTCATTGGAGTTCATTGTGGTTGTGACCCACAGGTTGAGAAAAACTGCCTTGGATGACCCTTCAGTAAAATAAGTATCTGTCTATGGGATGGGAGAAAGTTAGACAATTTTTGTAATCACAAATTCAGTTTCTATAAGAAATCTCATAGCTTATCAGCTATATAATGATTTTTGTATACTTTCATAGTAATCTTCAAATGAAATTTGAAAATCCATAAAGTTCTGTAACACTCTTAGAAACTGAGTGTTAGTTAAGGATAACAATGATCAAACCAATATAATTGTTGACACTGGATGCTCACATGATTTACCAATTTAGCAAGAAGAATAAGGCAAGTATTTATTATTTTGTGGCCCTTATGGTATAAATAAATCTATTACAAAGGTTTGTCCTCTTGTGATAATAACTGTAAGTGACAATTTAGTGGGGAAAATAAGTTATTAAGTTAAAGGCAATGAAGGATTCACATGATAGACAAATCCTTCTTTTAATCTGAATTCAAAAAGCTGTAGTTCTTTTCTTGTCTCTCAAAATCATATTCAAAACCTGTCCAATGCCCTCTTTCCTTTTAAAGTTCTAAATAAATTGTCTAGTGCTTTGGAAATTCCAAGCCTAACTCATGAGGCCAGGAAGGAATTGAGAAACTATTTCCCCTTCCTGCCATACTCTGTCTTGCTTAGATTGTAAAGATAGTTATTTCATCAACTTTCCTAAGTCCTCATTCAAAAGTATAGAGAATTCAAGATGAGATTGATCACCAAATTCCTCACCCAATGCTTCGGGCTAATTTTCAGGCTCCCATAAGGAATCTGAGGGAGATGTCACTGGTATAGTTAACAGAGGTGCTGTTTAACTTTCAAATATGCCTGAATGTGAAATCTTTTTTGCTTCCTTTACCAAGTTTAATGCTTGATCATCCAGTTCATATTCATTTAAGGAATTAGCCCTCTTTTCTTAATCATTTATATCCTCCTTATCTTCCTTAAGCATTTTGGTAACAGTTCAAATAAATGCCCAAGTGACCCAAAATTGAACAGGGATATGTCCCCTTGTTTATTTGCATTTTCAATATTCTTTTGGACTCTGTTCCACACTTCATCTAAAGTCCCTTCTTCTAGAAAGTAGGGATTATAATCATAAACAATTTGCAAGCAATCTAATAGTTGTGATTTTAATTTTTGTGCTGCACTTTTCTTTTTACAAATTTATGCACAATCTGGACATATGGCAAAGCCTTCCATCCCTTGATAGCCATTAATTGCCCAAAGCTCTTCATCTAAGGGTGAGACACTGTGAGATTTCAGCTATCTGCATTGACATGCCAGCTGGTGTTGTCATTGTGCAGTTCTTGCTTAGGCGACCATATAGTTAAGATTTCATGGGTACAGTTTGCCTGTCATACACAGAAGAGACTGTTGAAGCAGACATTCTGTTCATTTGAATCTTACAAATTTTTATCTCCCTTTTCTGTGGTATTTCACGAGGCTTAGGTGCAGAGGTTGTATTTCAGACACATCAGTTTGATTGGGCATACCACAGGTTGTTGTTCCCTGCATTTTGACCAGTTGTGAATTGCTGTAATAATTACCATCTATTGCTAAAGAAGTATGTTTGATGAGGGGTTAGAGCTACATGTATCCACAGGTATCAGGATAAGTATTTAAAATATAGTTGGAATTTATACTGACTTCTGAAAGTTTAGGAAAAAAAGGTTTCTCTCTAAGGTCCCTGACTTATCTAGTCCTGAGTAGTAGGCTAGGTTTAAAGTCTCAGACTTGAATACTCCCCTACTGAGTGTACCTTAAGTCCAAATAGACAGCTATGCATCCAAGTCACAAGTGCCACTATTTGACATATGTTTTGTGGAGCTATGCATTGTTCTGGTTCATACATTACACACCTTGGTGGGCTATTGATTTCTCTCCTGCTTGACAGCTTCCATAGCACCCACAGATGCTATGAAAACTAGTCCTCAAGGAGGAGGCTTCCAGGTAAGTTCCACCACGATCCCCCCAAATTCTGTGCTGAAAGTATAGAGCGTTCAGCAGTAGGGTCATACTTTTAACTTTTAGGAAGAAATCAAGGACAAAACAGTAATCTATACTATTTTGGCAGTATTATGGATTCACAGGACTAACAAGTGGAAGGGAAATTTACCTTGCTTTGCACTTGAATTTTTGTTAGTGTATGGATCTTCAGAGGAACATTATTACCCCAAGAGACATAACATCATTTAATATATACAATGCACACATATGTGTAGATAATTACTTATGTATTTTAAATAAACATAAAATGAATCTTTCCCTGTAGCTTTTTTCAACTTTATCTTCTCTCTTCCTCCCCCTTTGTAAAGCCCTCCCTCAATAATCCCCAGTTAAAGTCACTCCTCCCATTTTCCTATTTCCCACTTTATAGCATCTGTGACCTACTACTCTCCTCTCTGCAGCTCCTCTCCCCTATGGCTGCTTTTTACTTTCCTGGTTTCTGCATTTACTCCAGGTTATATACTCACATCTAAAGATTCAGAAATAGGACACACAAATAAGGAGAATATAGAGAGTTTATCTTTCTGATCCTTAGTTACCTTACTCAGTATATTTTCTAGTTCCATCAAATTACCTGAAAATTTCATAATTTCATTTATTTGTAGCTGAATAGAAATCCATTGTATTCCTCTATCAGTTTTCTGCAGGGAATCACGACCAGGCCTAACATCGAATTTGAAGTCTCCAGAAAGATGATGGGACCCTACAACAATGATACCACGTGAACAATAATAATACCACTAAGCTGGCAAACATTACCCACAGATCATCTTTGGACTACAAACTGCTCAGAACAATTTCAAGATGGCTAGATGAGATAATCTAGTTTCACAGACTACTTGAACAAGGACTTGAGATAAGCCCTTAACTTTGGCATTATGCAGAGACTGGACAACAAAAGATAAAGCTACTTTTCCTAGGACAATTAACCCAAAATTTTTCTTTTCAGAATAAAGATGCCTTCACCCACAACCAGCAGAAAGCAATTTTAAAAACACGATGCCCACATTCCCACAAAGGTGGTATGGGGCAGATGGTTTTTGGTCTTTCAGTGGATTTTGGGTCTCGGATAGTTTTCATTGTTTAGGAGGGGTGGTTACAAGTTGTTGTTAATAGTTAGGAAAGGGGCTAAGCAAAGGAGATTAGATTTAAGGTTCTTATTTGAAAAAAAAAGATATATAGAAATGATAGAATAAAGGGTAGATTATTGAATCTACTCTGAAAAGTAAAGAGAAGATATAGATTCGATATAGATAAAAAAGATAGATTATTGAATCTACTTTTAAAAGACAATTACTAGTTTTAAATACTTTACATTGGATTGGATTTTTGTATATTGTATACAAATTGTATATATTGAGATTGAGATTGTTAGAAAATGCTGTACATATATTTATTTTATTTTATTTTATAATTTGATTTAATATTACATATCAACCACGGATTCCCCTGTCCTCTCTCCTCCTGCCCCCCTCCCCCCAGCCCACTCCCCATTCCCATCTCCTCCAGGGCAAGGACTCCCCTGGGGATTCAGCTCAACCTGGAAGGATTCAGTCCAGGCAGGTCCAGGCCCCTCCTCCCAGGTTATGGAAAGTGATCCTGCATAGGCCCCAGGTTCCAAATAGCCAGCTCATGTACTAAGGACAGGTCCCAGTCCCACTGCCTGGGTGCCTCCCAAACAGTCCAAGCTAATCAACTGTCTCACTTATCCAGAGGGCCTGATCCAGTTGGGGGCTCCTCAGCTATTGGTTCATAGTTCATGTGTTTCCACTAGTTTGACTATTCGTTCTTTTGCTTTTTCCAATCTTGGTCTCAACAATTCTTGCTCATACAATCCCTCCTCTTTCTCATAGATTGGACTCCTGGAGCTCCACCTGGGGCCTGGCCGTGGATCTCTGCATCTGCTTCCATCAGTCATTGGTTGAGATTTCTAGCACGACAGTTAGGGTATTTGGCCATCCTATCACCAGAGTAGGTCAGTTTAGGCTTTCTCTCAACCATTGCCAGCAGTCTATTATGGAGGTATCTTTATGGATTTCTGGGGACCTCTCTATCACTTTGCTTCTTCCTATTCCCCTGGGGTCTTCATTTATCATGGTCTCTTTTTCCTTGTTCTCCCTCTCTGTTCTTGATCCAGCTGTAGTCTCCTGCTCCCCTAAGCTCTCTTTCCCTCGACCCTTGCCCTTCATTATACCCCCCATGTCCAGTTTGCTCATGTAGATCTCTTACATTTCTCTTTCATTGGGCGATCCCTGTGTCTTTCTTAGGGTCCTGTTTTCTAGGTAGCCTCCCTGGAGTTGTGATATATTTCTAATCTTGTTCAATCTTATACAGTTTATTTAACAATGTAATGCAATTTGCTAATCCTTGAATATTATTATTACCAACTATCAGGATATAAAGAAATGAAAGTTAGTAGTTAGACATTACAATCAAACTTGTAGTCATATTAGGTATGTATTCAAGGTTGAGAGATACATTTTAGATAGACAGATCATCTTGAAACCTTTCAGAGATCTACATAATATGGCATTTAAAATGTTTTAATAACTTAGATTTTTTTTCTTTTTTTTATGACTAAGAGACATGTCAGCTCCTGGCAGCACCAATCTACTTCAGAGAAAATATGAGCATTGAAGAAACTGCATATGGAGTTAACTTTCATTGTGGCAAAAGTTAGCCACTGGACAACAAAGTGTCCTAGAATCAACTGCTGACAAACAGGACAAAAGGACAGACAGGACACAAAACAAAGGACTACCAATTCTTGGCAAGACAAGTGTAGTTGTGGCTTTAGCAACAGGTGTCTTCTGAGGCCAGCACAATATGGGACCATCCCTGAAGTGGCATTTGTAATCCGGAAAAGGTACAGTGCCCCTTTTTCGAAGACAGCTGAACAGGCAGTGGACCGATGGCTTCTGATGTGCAGTGGAACAGTAGCTGAATTATTCTTGAAACAGTAACTAAGCTGATGGAGTCTAACCTCTCAGTAGTAGACTGGCATTTAATAAAAGAGAAGAAGCCACCCACAAGCCGAGAAGAATGGGATGTGGAGAAGAATGGGATGCTGAGATGAAGCCACTCACAAGCCAAGAAGAATGAACAGCTGAATTCAAAAAACATCAAAAATTTCCAGAATTTAAAATCCTGAATCATGACAGGACACTAGTGGAATTCAGGTTTTTCTGGTACCTGGACTACTCTCATCGAATGTGAGGTCGAACTATAGGCCTTGTGTACATCCTACTTCACAAATGAGTCTGTCAGATACGCCAAGCCTATAGGCTGAAGATGATGCCCCGACTTTGTAGAGAAACCTCGGGTAACTGTCCAGGCAGCTGGCTGTTTCTGTAAACTCACATTTTTTTGGGAAGCCACTTGCATGCACTTCCTGTTTTTTTAGGTAATATTATTTCCTTCTTGGGTCCCTGAAGGAGTTGAAGATTAAATAGTTATGGTTATAGTTAGTTGAAAATTAGATAGCTATAGTTATAGTGAGTTGAAGATTAGATAGCTGTAGTTACAGTTAAAGATTAGATAGTTATAGTTATAGTTTTCCTTGTTAAGAATTTCAGAAAAGAAACTCACTAAAGAGGTGTAAGTGCGTCAATTTGAAAGACATTATAAGATAGCTCTGTTAGTAATATAAGTTAGTATAGAAAGTGATTCAAGTACATTTTGGATTTACCAAAATAGGATAGATAATGGAATATTTTCTCTGAATCTGTCAAATGCAAATGGATTAGACATTGTTTAGGTATTTATTGCTTGTAACTGTATATAGTTATTGTACTATGGTATTTATTTGTATGTTAATAAAGTTGCCCGGGGGTCAGAGCTATTAGCAAGCCATAGCGAAAGCTGGGCGGTGGTGGTGCACACCTTTAATCCCAGCACTTGGTAGGCAGAGCTAGGTAGATCTCTGTGTGTTCAAGGATACAGCCAGCATTGGAGACACATGTCTTTAATCTCAATACCAACCATGGAAGACCTGAAGGTCTGTACAGACAGGCAGTGACCAGGCCGTCATGTGGTTGGGTTTACAACCAATGAGAAGGCAGAACAGAAAGTCTTTATAAACACAAACACACAGGAAGTAGCTCTCTTTTGGAGAGGTAGGACCACCACGAAAGGAAGGGTAAGGTTTTTAGCTCTTAACTCTTGCTCTGACCTCTTGGCTTTCTTCTTTGCATTGGTTCTGTGTTTCTTATTGAATAAGACGGTTACTTCTACATTGTACTTATTGTATATAGTTTTTCATAACTTTTTTTCTTTTTTCTTTTTATTAAAATAGGGGAAATATGATGATATTTTATTTGTGCTGAAATGTGATTTTATTTGTATGTTAATAAATTTGCCTGGAGATCAGAGGTAAAAGTGAGCCATAAGCAGAGTCAGGCGGTGGTAGCACACACCCTTAATCTGATCACATGGCAGGCAGAGTCTCTGTGTTGTCAAAGACACAGCCAAATATGGTAATAGGAGCCTTTAATCCCAGTACCAACCATGGAGACCTGGAGGTCTGTATAGACAGGTAGTGACGAGGAAGTCATGTGGCTGGGCTTAGAGCCAGTGAGAAGGCAGAACAGGAAGGCAATAAAAGCACAAGTCAGGCAGAAAGATCTCTCTGTGGAAGCTACTGCTGGTGGTAAGCTAAAGCTAGTCGTGGCTATTGCTCTGATCTCTTTGACTATTTCCTCTGTATTTGGCTCTGTGTTTCTTATTTACTAAGACTGTTTAGAATTTCATCTACATTCCTAAACCATAATTTTATTATTCATCCATCAGCTAAAGGACATTTATGTTGTTTCCATTTTCTAGCTATTGTGAATAGACTGACAAGGAACAGGGTTGAGTTATCTTTGGAGTAGAATGTCAAGTTGTTCTCTCATATGCCAAGATGAACAGCTGGGTCATACTGTAGATACACTTTTGCCTTTGAAGCATTCTGCACACTGATTCGGAGAATGGTTGCACCAGTTTGCAATTCCAACAGTGCCACAATACTGGAGATACATTTTAACTGAAAAAAAAAATTGTACTAATTCACAGGTGAAAGTATTCTAGTAATAATTCTTTATTGTTCTTCATTTTCCTTGCTACTTTGTAAAAAAGATATGAACCCTTTGTAATGCAATAAATTAAAGAAAAAAAGAATATTATATCATGGTAGCTGTTCTGCTATTTACTTCCTCAAGATCTTTTTGTGACTTTCCTTCTTTGTTGCTTGACTATGACCATCCTGCTCTTTCTCTAACTTTTTATTATCCCATTGCTATTTGCATGTTTGCTATCACTTCTACCAACAATGAATTATTTACTAAATAGTATAGAATGGCATGTTAATTTGTTTCTGATATTTCAAATATTATATTTTTCTTGTGATTTTCATTGTCTTGATAGTAAATTTTAAGTCAGGATTGGTTTTTTAAATGGCACCTTTAATAAAACAGATAGCCCAGTGAATAATTTGGAATCTGCATTTTTAATAACTACTAGCTGATTTTTATGATGTGAATTTGAAAAACATTGAATTATAATATTGGACACCATAATGAATCATGTGATATATTAGGAAACATGGTCCTCCAATGACAGGAAAAAATTCCAACTAAATTGGTTTAAGCACCCAGAAGTTACTTTATTCTATTATATACTTTGGTTATTCATATCATTTAACTAAAAAAAATCAGAAAGTGAAATATATTTCAACCTCTTGAGTCTCTAGTTCTTATGGTAATGATATTAGCAAGATGTGATTTCTTTTTGTCATTTGAGGTGTGTATATTGGCTTATTGTAATTTTTTATTTGCTGATTTATTCAACCTATACACACATTTGCTACAATCCCTAGGCATGTAGAGCTATAAGCATGCTCATCTCTACTGCTAAAGGTGAATTGGAATAAGCTCACTTGTCCATAAAATAGCTAGATGTGTTGTCTACTTTTCTCTTGGCCTTCTACATGATCCAGCACTTCTGGGGAGAGGAGAAAGTAATATTTCTTGAGGAAATACTAACAGAAAGAGAACTGATTTTGGTCAAGAAGATAGTAAACAATACATGGGTGCATTGTTAAAGAGTTCTGAACTGGTGTAGACAAGTCCTGAAATGAAGCTTCCATAGTCTACGAAGCCAGAACACACACTACCTTATGGTAAACACCATTCATCACTTTTCATAAACGAGGCTCATGTTGCTGAAAGTCATTCACATTTCCTGCCCTTGTCAGTGCTAGACCAAAAGTAAAATACAAACAACAACAAACATGCTTGCTCTGTAAATACATTGCAAAAAATAGTATTTTACTTTCAAAGTATTTTCAATAAAAAGTATGTAACAATATATGTCATCATTTTTACATCTCAAACCACAGGATTTTAACAAACACAAATTTGACCTTTCTGTTATATTTTCAAGGAAAAATAACTTAATTTTAAAATAGAGAAATTTGACCTATATGCATAACTGAATTTGATAATGTTCCATTATCTAAAACATTTATATTTCTAAAAACTTTATGTACTGTTTTTCTGAACATTTTCTATTTATTCATATTTCTTTGTGTTCTCAAATACAGTACATTTCTATGTAGAAACACTTAAAATATTAAGATATGAACGTACATTAAAGCAACTTATTCATATAATGAACTTGGCAAACAGTTCATTTATAGTCTTAATATTTTAATTTTGTCTTGCATGATAGCACATTTCTGTGATAGGAAATGCAACTTCTATCTTCAAGAGGTACTTTTGGAAACTACCTTATAAGTGACAGTATTTGAATTTATAGATTTGGCTAAGACAGACAAACACATTGTGGTGAGCAAATCCCAGTTCATAACCTGGAACTCAGACACAGACGACTAAATTCTAGAACATTGTGATCACATAACACTTTTTAATAATTTCCTTATGCCTAGAAAATCAAGAATGCAAGCCCAAGGGAAATGCTAGAAATCCCTGGTTTTCAGGTTTATTGTTTTCCTTATCCTACAGGAAGGAGGATGTGCTCCATCCTTACTGCTATGGCTGTAACAGTATGAGAAGTCACTTGAAGTCTTGTGACCATGACATGTAGAGAAAATATACTGGTCTGTCCAGAAGAGCTGGCATCATCTGTTACCTTATGTGTGTGAGAGAAGCCCCTGCAAAGAACTTCTTTCTTCTGTTAGGCAGTTTGCTCCAAGGTGGCAATTCAGAGATATGTACTCTTTTCAGAGAACTGTAATGTGATATCTGTGTAACAGGTTGGGTCCTTCTGAACCAAGCTGAGTTGTCTGTAAACAGATTGCAGAGAAGTGGTGAGGAGCTTCTGCTGGCCCTGGTTTTCATGTGGACACAAGAGTCACCTCACATGGTGGCAGAAGGCAAGATATGTAAATGTGCAGGGTATCACATCTGCAGAATGAAAATCTACATGCTGAAAACTTAAGGAGATGGTATTGAAAGGCAGTGTTTTCAC